>BDUI01017908.1:12864-25314 GCA_002335545.1 Apodemus speciosus
AAAATAAAATCTTTAATAAAGAGCAACATTAAAATGGATATTTATGTAATTAGTTAATATTATCATTGTCAACCTATTTCTCCCTCCAGTGTGGGAAAGTATGATTGATGTCTAATAGGAGACACTTTCCCTCATTTCTTCACCTTCACATCAAGGCTGGACAAGGCAACCAGGTAGGAGTAAAAGGGTCCTAAAAACTGGCTAAAAAATAAAAGTCAGGGGACATCCCCCCCCACTCTCACTGTTAGGAGTCCCTAACATGTGCAGAGGTCAGTCTCATTTAAGCTCTCTGTTGATTCTGTCTCTGTGAGCCAATAATGAGCCATGGTTAGTTGATTCTGTGGCTTTTCTAGTGGTGTCTTTTAGGCCCCTGGCTCCAACCTCCACCTAATGTTTGTATCTGCTACAAGCAGTTGCTGGTTGAAGTCTCTCTGGTGACGGTTATGCTAGGTTCCAGTCTACAAGTATATTAGGGTATCATTACCAGTCATTTCACTGATATTTTTTTTTTCTGGTCTTGTTTGGTTCTATTCTAGGTCTCTGAGCTATCTAGCCTCTGGTCCCTGGCCCTCCAGGCAGTGTAAGGCATGAGCTCCCTCTGGTGGCATGGATCTCAAGACAGACTAGTAGTCATTGGTTGGCCACTTCCACAAATTCTGTTCCACCTTTATCCTAGCATATTTTGCAGGCAGGACAAATCGTAGGTCAAAGGTTTTGTGGCTACATTGGTAACTCAGTTCCTCTACTGGAAGTCTTGCCTCATTATAGAAGATGGCTAGTTCAGGTTCAGTGTCCCCCATTACTAGTCTTCTCTAGAGTCAACCTCATAGCTTCTTGGGAGTTTCCACTGTACTAAGTTTCTAACTTGCCCCCCCCCCACCAAATGTCCTCCAATTCCAGTTGTCTCTCCCAGTGCCCACTTCCTCTATCCACCCACCTGTCCCATACTGTTCCCATTCCCACCTACTCCCAGTCCACATTCAAAATCTATTCTATTTCTTCTTCCCAGGGACATTGTTTCATTCCCCTCAACCATGAGCCTTCCTTGTTACTGGGTCTGTAGATTTTAACAATATCTTTTACTTTACAGCTAATATCAAGTTAAGTGAATACATAGCATGTTTGTCTTTCTGGCTCTGGGTAAGCTCACTCGGGATGCTTTTTTTTTCTAGTTCCATCCATTTGCCAGCAATTTTCATGATGTCCTTTTTTAAAAGTTGAGTAATACTCCATTGTATAAATAACCATATTTTTTGTATCCATTCGTCGGTTGAGGGACATCTATGTTGTTTCCAGTTTCTGACTATTATGAACAAATATGCTATGAATATAGTTGAACAAGTCTCTTTGTGGTAGAATGGAGCATCATTTGGGTTTATGTCCAGGAATGATATAGCTGGGTCTTGAGGTAGAACCATTCTCATTTTCTGAGAAAACATGAAATTGATTTTCAAAATTACTGTACAGTTTTGCAACCTCAGCACCAATGGAGGAGTGTTCCCCCTGTTCCATATCCATGCCAGCATTAGCTGTCACTTGTATTTCTGATCTTAGTCGTTTTGACAGATGCAAGAGAGAACCTCAGTGTCGTTTTTGAGTTGCATTTCTGTGATGACTAAGGATGTTGTGCAATTCTTTAAGTATTTGTTGATATTACTTTGTTGAGAATTATCAGTTTAGATATGTGCCCATTTTTAATTGGATTATTTAGTTTGTTGATGTTGTTTCTTGAGTTCTTTACACATTTTGGATATTAGCTCTCTATCAGCATAGAGTTGGGAATGGGAAAATCACTTTGAATGGTGGTRTCTTTTGCCTTGCAGAAGCTTCTCAGTTTCATAAGGTCCCATTTATTATTTGTTGAACTTATTGACTGTGCTAGCAGTGCTCTGTTTCTGTGTCAGTGTGTTCAAGGCTAATCCCCTCTTTCTCTTCTATCAGGCTCATTGTATCTGGTTTTATGTTGAGGAATTTGATACATTTGGAATTGAGTTTAGTAGCAGGAGGCAAATATGGATCTATTTGGATTCTTCTACATCCAGACATTCAGTCAAACCAGCACTTTTGTTGAAGATGATATCTTTTTTCCTTTGTGTGTTTCTGGCCTTGGTATCAAAATTCATGTGTTCAGAGGTGTGTAAGTTCATAGGTATCTGAGTTTTCACTTCATTTCCACTGATCAGTATGTCAGTTTTGTGCCAATATCATGCTGATTTTATTAGTATAGTTTTAGAGTACAACTTGAAAATGGTGATGGTGTTATATCCAGCAGTTCTTTTATTATTCAGCATTGTTTGTTTTTCCATATGAAGTTGAGTATTTTTCTTCCAACATTTGTAAAGAACTGTGTTGGAATTTTGGGGGATTAGGTTGAATCTGTAGATTTCTTTTAGTAACATGACTATTTTTTAAGAGGCTAATCTTACCAATCCATGACATTTTAATCTTCTGATATTGTCTTCAATTTCTTTCTTCAGAGACTTGCATTTCTTGTCATACAGGTCTTACACTTGCTTCTTTAGACCAAGATATTTTATATTATCTGTGGCAATTTTGAAGGGTGTTGTTTCCCTGATTTCTTTCTCAGCACAATAAAACATCTGTACTTTAAAAAGACTTTTTGAGCTAGAAATAAATAGCAAAGGTAGGGAACACACACAGAAAGAGTGGGGGAGAGGGAGAGGGAGAGAGAGAGAGAGAGAAGTAAAGATGTCTGAGGGGGAAAAGGTGTGAATTATAGAGTCATTATTATACTCTTTTCTTCCCTTTATCAGTCTAAATAATAAATGAATTAAGTGTGTATAAAAGTTGAATGTTAGTATGCCTCCTTATTCTATGTTTTCGAGTAATAACCATGTGTGGTAATATGKTTTTTAAAGATAAGCTTAAATGAATTTTTTGCTGAGAATTAGAAATAATTGGCCAACTATACATGGTTTCTTTATGAATTTGCTGAGGAGCTTGGAGAATTTGGATGCAATTCTTAGTGAAATTCAGCTTAATAATTTTTTCTAGCTGTACATACTTGGCATATAACTCTTTTCTTAATTACCAATTCAAGTATATGTAAAAAGAGAATGTATATCATTTGCTTTACAAGTTTAATTTAATTCTGAGTGATAGTAGTACCTAACGCTTGGTTACATCTCACTTTTTGCTAGTTATTGTGCTAATTATTTGTGTTACTAAGCTTTTTGGCTTCTTTGCAAACCGCTCAAAAGTCCTAAGTTAGAGGAGCTAGTGCTATTTTAGATGAAAATGGAATCCTATGCTTAAGTGTTTAATAACTTACATAATAAAATTGTATAATGGCAAAAAGTGCACACTGCTGCTCTTCACTGTCTTCTAGCATTACTGGAAAATATGATTCGGTCAAAGGCCCTAGAGGAGAACCGACTACTGCTACTTTCCTAAACCAGCATGATTTCCAACTGCATTCTAAATACATATTCTTACATCTACAGATAAATGTAGATCTCACATCTTATCAGAGAATCTTCTTGTGTCAGCAGGACAGAGACCATTGTAGAAATCAACAATGGGTCAAAATACAGATAACTGACAATGAGTCAGATATCACCAATTGATACATCTAAACTACAGCTCTTATACCAAAGGCTTGGAAATCATCTTAGAATCCGAGGTGGTATGATTGTAAAAACCAGAGGATCAAGATATATGTTATGAGAATAGGGTATGCCATGTATGACAGGGAAGCTGCACCAATGAAATCTTAGCAATATTGTAGCCTAAACCAGACATGTACAATGACACCAACTGATGTCCCAATTTTGATGAGGGAAATCTACTGTTGGGCATTATTTGGCCAGATACTGAGGCCTAGTGAGGGAGCCTGAGCCTTTGCTCGAGTTTAGAGACCTGTCTCAGTCACTTCCATACTGGAGCGACTCAGTATGATCTGCTTAAGCCCAACTTTGCCTACCTAATGCTGATGTAGAATAACTTCATTGGCCCTGTCAGTCACCCCATACCCTCNGAGGCAGAGGCAGGCGGATTTCTGAGTTCGAGGCCAGCCTGGTCTACAGAGTGAGTTCCAGGACAGCCAGGACTACACAGAGAAACCCTGTCTCGGAAAAAAAAAAAAAACAAAGCAAAACAAAACAAAACAAACAAACAAACAAAAAAAGACCTCAAGTCTCCATCAAAGTATCTAACCTAAGTAGCAACCTACATAGTGCTTTCAATCTTTCTCCCTAATCTTAAAATGAAAGCAATAACAAAAAACTTTCAAAAAATGAACTTAAAGTCATGTTTTTTTTTCTCCAACATTTAATTTATTATGGGCGGGCCCTGTATTATTCTCCCCGCTCCCCTCCACACACATATAGGTAGGGTCCCAGTTTTTTAACCCACAGTGTCTTGGAATTTACCACGTACTGGGCTAGCCTTGAAGTATGACCCTCCTCCTGTCTTAGACTCCCAAGTACTTAGATTACAGATGTCAATCACTACACGGAGCTTGACTTCCCCCCTCCCCCACCCCAGACAGGGTTTCTCTGTATATCCCTGGCTGTCCTAAAACTCAGAGAGATCTGCCTGCCTCTGCTTCCCCAACTGCTGGAAAAAGACCCACACCACCACATCCGGCTTGCGCTCCACACGTAATAGAGCGCTTCTCTACTTACTTTTTGAGGTAGCGGGTAGGTATCGAACTCAGGACCTCACACTTCTTAGGCAAATGCTCTCACTCTGAGCTATGGTCTCAATCTTTCTCCCTTTCTTCAGAAACACAGTTGGAGTTGACTGCGGGGCAATTATAACATTTAAGCAGGGTATTTATTTATAGAGAGAGGCTCATGAGAAGGATAGTTCATATGCAAGGCACGGGTACCGCTTCTTCAAGACAAGGTAGCCCAGGCCCTGCTGTGTGTGAGGCAGGGTCTCATGTAGCTCAGGGCGGTTTCAAGATCTATAATGTGGTGGACCTGGCCTCAAATTCCTGGTCCTTCTATGTCCTTTTACCAACTGAGGAATTAAAGGCCTGTGATGTGTGCTACCATGATCTATCTATCTATCTATCTATCTATCTATCTATCTATCTATCTATCATCTATCTATCTATCTATCTATCTATCTATCTATCCATTCTCTTCCTCTCCAGACAGAGTGGCTAGCCTCAAGCTCCTTATAGTGACTCTCTTACTTCACATTCTTGACTCTGTGATCATAGGCATGAGCCATCCCACCTGATTGAATTTTTTTAAGTAGAGACCTGTCTGTCTGTCTGTCTGGCCGTCTGTTGTTTGTCTATCTATCATTTCTTTCTATGGGACAGGGTCTTGAAGCTAGGGCTTGGTATATGCTACATAAACACTCTACAGGTGCTTCCCACGTCATTTATTTATTTATTTATTTATTTATTTATTTATTTATTTATTTATAAGACAGGGTCTTTCACTGGTCTGAAACTAAATTAGCTGGCCAGTGAGCCCCCAACATCCCCCTTTCTTTGCTTCCCTGCACTGAAATTACAAGTGTGCCATCAGACATGGTTTCTTTTTTATCATGAGGGTTCTGGGGGTTGAACTGACTGAGCTCTCTCTGGACTACCCCCCTTAGCTTATTTTACATAGGGTCTTGCTACATTTGTCAGGTTGGTTTCCAAATTGAGATCGTAGCTACAAACACAGACCAGGTATAATACACTATTTTTACCTTTCCAACCAGACTAGGGACTCCTGAAGACAAACTATCATGGTGTCTTAAACGTTTTCATCTCTTAGAAATCTAAATCCAGAGGAGGCAGACATTAGAAGTTCAATAAATATTCTCTAAGCAAATTCCACCGGCAGCAGCCATGAACTGATAGCCCTCTCTCCCCTCCCTGAAGAGCCTTCTTCCTCTCTGCTTGCCATTTTGAATTAGGTAGAAGCAAACAAGACACTAATATTCTGAAACCCAAGCTGTAATTTTTACATTCCCTGGGGTTTTCAGTGTTCTCTGAAGAGTCATTTTCAGAACTTGTGTGCATTTGAGAGTGAAGCCAAGTATGGATTCGAAGCCACAGCCATTCTAAAAGGCTTCCTTCAACTACAGTAGCCTAACCAAACACTATACAAGAGGGACCGAAACCAGGCATGGCTGCCCTCAGCTCAAAACAACGCAGGCCACAGCGAGCCTCACAGATGTTCCCTCTGACCAGAGGGGAAGCAGGGCTTTATAATGGTTTATTAGATAAAGTTATTGTTTACTGAATATATTTTCATAATTATGAGACAATAGAAGTATTAGTTGTGTTATAGAAATAATATGCCTTCTCACTTAGAAATCGCTTCACACTCGGAGATTCATAAAGGAAAAACTCTGTAACAGAACTGGTCCAGATGAGGCTAACACCCCAAAGTACAGCCACCTCATGTAGAATATTTTACCAACTTACCTACACTTTAGGTTTCAATATTCCACATAAGCTGTCATCCTTAAATTTCTTTTAGCTCCTAGCCTGAGATTACACTTTGAGTGTTTTTTTTTTTTTTTTTTTNGGAGGGGTGGAGGGAGGGAGGGAGGGAGAGAAAGAGAGAGGTCACAATTTGAGAGGAAGTGGAGGGTTACCAGAGTTAGAATAGGGAGAGTGTGGGGTGAAAATGATGTAAACACACTATTAATGTATGAAATCTCCAAAACAATAAGATAAATGTTAAAAAAGAAAATATGGACAGAGTCATGAAACAAAAACCCTACTTGAATGACAGCATCTGTGGATTAGAATATATGATAAAAATTCACATTAGATGCCAGCTACTCCAAATGAAAAGTTGGTCGCTGAAGAAATAAACACTGAACTTTTTAGTCTTTTAAGGAGGGTTGCAAATATGGCAAAACTATTTTAATTACTCTCATGGACTTGGGCATGCAGAAAACACACTATCAGTTTAGAATGTGCTAAAAATTTAGAAATGGCAGCACTTATTTGATAAAGTTATTTCCTGAAGGCCATTTTTTTCTCTGAAGCTTATATTTTAAGTGACTTAGACTAAGAAAAGAAAATTGCTTTCTTTTATGTCATGTGCTCACACATGGAATAAGCTAATTAAATCTTACAGTGTATGATCCTGTTCATTTATCAATAGCCAATAATGAGGAAGGACTTGAAAATGTGATTAAATGAAAATGTCATCTCTAGAATTAACTTTTAGTATATTTAATTTTAATATACTTAATCTTTTGAACTTTGAATTCTTTCAACTCATTTTCATTGCTTACAAGTTCATGAAGTGTTATTATTATTCACATGTGTGTGAGAGAGGGGGAGGGAGGGAGGATGCAAGAGAGAAGGAGAGAGAGAGAACACGATTGTGAGTGTGCCTGCCATAATGCTTGTGTACAGGTCAGAGAAAATTTTGTGTAATCAGTTCTCTCCTTTGACTTTCTCATGGGTCCTTGGGGTCAGTTTACCATGCTTCCATGCAATTACTTTGACTCACTGAATCACTTGGCCAGCCCTAACATTAATATAGTTTTAAAAGTTGAGTACTACAAGATTTTATCAAGAAATGAAAGAAGAATTAGCTTCACTAATTTGAGGATTTTTCTCCCCAGACACAATCAGAGATATATATCACTTCTCCTGAACCTTTCTATATTTCAGAGTATAAAAGATGAAGATGTTCTCTCCCTTTCTCTGCCCACACATCACTCCATCATCCTACTGTATTCATTAGACTTTTGTCTGTCATTTGGTTTTTACATTATAATGACTCAGTACATTCTATTCCCATGAGTCATTTTATTTTTACTTATAAGCCATGGTCTTGTATTTGATTGCTTAGCTTTAGTACTCTTGCTAAACTAACCTATTTCCCAATTGTCTTCAAGTTGAATGCATTTCTCAAGATAATAGGACAATTTCATAAGTCTGGATAAGTTTCTTCAGAGTCTCTTGAGCTGTTTCAATCTGGCTCATTAGCCATCCCCACCTGCATTAACAATCTATTGGCACAATATAGGGGCTTAAAACAGTACATATTAATTATTTCACAATTTTCCACAGCCAGAAATTCAAGCACAGCAGAGTTGAGTTCTCAATTCAGAATCTCACTGGGATGAAATCAAGGTGCTAGCCAGGGCTCAGTTCTCAACTGAAGCACTGTGTCTTCTGCCAAGTTCACAGGTCCTGGAAGGATTCAGTTCCTTCCGTTGTGATTGTGGGGCTTAGGTCCTAAACTTCACTCCCAGCCCTGTAAGTTGCTGTCTGCTCCTTGAAGGTGAATAGGATGAAATTTTTGATGCCCAGCTTCTTCCCTTACCATACTTTGTAAAATCAAAACAGATTAGAAGTCTAAAAACAGGCTCACACAGTATTTTTTTTGTAGTTTTCTTCATTTGTTTTGAATTGTGTTAAAACCTCTGTTGACGGGAAAAGAATATATTATTCTGAGACTTTGGCTAATATAGTTCCATAGACAATAAAAAAGTTTCTGTAAGGCAAAGGACACTGTCAATAGGTCAAAATGGCAGCCAACAAATTGGGAAAAGATCTTTATCAACCCTATATCCGACAGAGGGCCAATATCCAATATATACAAAAAACTCAAGAAGTTAGACTCCAGAGAACCAATAACCCTTTTAAAAAATGAGGTCCAGAGCTAAACAAATAATTTTCAGCTGAGGAATATCAGATAGTCTTCAAAAATATCATAAATCCATAGAATGTGACATTTAATGTTATTTAATTATTTGCCGGCGAGAGAAACCTTCTCTGGACAGCACCCCCTTCTTAGTTCAAAGAAGATATTGAGCGTTTTCACCTCCAGGCAAGGTTGCTTATTGTGGCAAGGTAGCCACTGGACAGAAATTGGCCATTTCATATACAGACAATACTGTCCAGAGAAGGACAGATTTTTTAAAACTACTGGATTTGCTGAGACAGTGTCAGTGGCCCCCCAAATAATTCTGAATCATAAGTCTGCCAAAGAGATGATCCTTGGCCAGTAGACCAAAGACAGATGGTCCTAGATTTTGAAGAATGGGGGAAAGTCCAGGTAGTGAACTGTCTCTACAATTTGGTTAAGTTTTGGGAGCTATGTTTTGTGCTTCCTATATTTTCAGGTAATATTTAATCATTCTCAGATTTCTGATGGGGTTGAAGACTAGTTTTAGTCTCATAATCAAATTCAAGTTGTTTAACATTGAGAGAGAGAGTTATAGAGTAGATGACATAGTTTTCAAGTGACATTACAGGCTAAAAATCTAAACATAATCCAGAGATAAAATCATAATTCTTTCAGTCAGGAAATATTGTAAGAGTACTTTGTCTAATTGACAAATTAATGGACTGGATGTCATTTGTACCCGCATACTGTGTAATTTATTTAATTGTTATGGAGAACAGTTTTTTTTCTTATATTTTATTGGACAGAAAAGGAGAGATGTAGGGGAAGGAGCTGATACTAAAATATGGTTCCCTAATTGGTTCTTGTTTAGGTCAATAAAGAAGGCATAAACCAATTGTTAGGCAAAGGGTAAAGATGGGACTTCTGGCTCCCAGGGGAAAGAAGGGAGGCAAGGAAAAGGAAAGGGCTTTTGCAGCCATGCTTTGGAAGGAGAGGAGAGCAGCAGTCATGTGAGGCCTCAGAGCACCTAGGGCCTGCTGCCTCTGCCTTGAGCAGGGGACCAGGAGGTTTGTGGGAGGTAGCAGATAGCTGATAAGATTAGGGCAGAAGATTCTGAGCCTAGCAATTGTAATAGTAGGCAAATTCTGAAATAACAAGGCTAAGTCTGTGGTTTATCCTTGGATTCAAAGGTCTCAGGTGGGGCTGGTAAGCTCCTGCGAGAGGCACCAGCTGGCCATTGGCAGAGCTAAGCAGAGAGGACCAGAGAAGTGGGTATAGGACCAGTGGCATGAGATCTCAGAGCCAAGCCAGGAGCAAGGTCTGTGGTCCCAGGCAAAGGGGGACGCATCAAACAAACAAAAATCACATTCATTTGATTAGGTCAGGCCAGAAAAGATAATCTACTCTTTAAAACAAACAAAAAACAAAAACAAAAACAAAAACAAAACAAAACTTAAAAGTCAATTTATTCAGGACGTATCCTAAAAACTTCTTCATCACTACTGTACCACCCAATCATGGAAGTGTTATCCTATCATATTCACAGGCCCCACATATACTTAGGGAGGTAGTGGAATATTGGAATCCATTTAGCCACTATATCTAATAACTAGAAGCCATCCAGGAATCCCTCTCTGCTCCTATCATGGGTATTCACTCAGCCTTTCTCCAAAGTTAGACTGCTAGTTCCTAAAATACATGCTTATTTTCTTGGTTTACATGAGCTTATGTAGCTTGTCCTCCAGTGGCTTTCTAAAATGTTCTATTTTTGGTTTACTAGACATTGAATAAGGGATTGTTGATTTGAAGTTGTTATTTTCTCCTCAGAATTCCGAACACTTCAGTCCCCATTAGTCTGCATTATTGATATTAAATCTGTTATCTAATCCTTGACGCTTTTCATGAAACTAGTCCTCCCCCCCAACCCCCCAAGGATTTGTAGAATGCATTTCCCTATCCCCAGCTTTATGAATTCTTTTGGTATTTTGCCTTGGAGGTTGTCTCCATCTACTTTTCTTAGCACCTAGCAACTTCTTTCACTCAAGACATTCATATTTTTCATAGATTCCAGAAAAAACTGTTAAAGAATTATTTTATTGGTGATTTCCTTCATTAGATATTCATTTTCTTGTATTCATAAGAATTTTAATTAATTTACATTCATCATGTGTCTATTGTTTCAACATAATATCTTTTATACTGTTTTATTAATAGGAGTCACTTAATTTTTAATAAGTTTTTGTTTGATTTTTTGACCTCTTTTTTTCCGAGATAGAGTTTCTCTGTGTAGCCCTGGCTGTCCTGAAACTCACTCTGTAGACCAGGCTGGCATCAAACTCAGAAATCCACCTGCCTCTGCATCCCAAGTGCTGGGATTACAGTTGTGCGCCACCACCGCTTGGCTTGTTTGATTTTTTGAGACAGAATCTCTCTGTGTAGCCCTGTCTGTTCTGGAAATCACTATGTAGACAAAGCAGACTTCAAACTCACAGAAATCTGCCTGTCTCTGCCTCCTGAGTGCTGGTGTTAAAGCCATGTAGAACCACACCAGTTCTATTTTTTTTGGCAAGTTTTTAATCATTGAGAAATACATACATGTATTCAATAAAACATGGTCCTGTCTGTTGCTACTTTGTTTCCAACCCAATTACCCAGTAAAAGAAATCTCAACTCAATCAGTAACAATACAAGTTATAAGCTAGATTGGGCAAAGTCCCCACTACACTACTCTATTCCCATCTATGTTATCCCATATAACTTGCGGTTTCTCCAGGCCACGAGCTTCTCTCTTTGCAGCCTCTCTGTCCATCCCTTGTAGCTCCTCTCCCTTCCCCTCAATTCCCTGTAGCTCCTCTCCCTTCCCCTCAATTCCCTGTAGCTACTCTCCCTTCTTGATAATCCTTTTCTCCTCCCCTAAACTCTCAGCTCCTCCCCCTTCCTCCTGCCCAATCATTGGCTCAAGCCTTTATTTGAAAAGTTAAGGTGGGGAGAAGGTTCACAAGGCAACTCCTCATCTGCAGACTCTCTGAAGAGTGGGATTAGCATCAAAATACAAGCCCAGGGCTATCCACAACACCTGTCCACTTCTCATTTGTTCCCTTTAATTTCCCCATGTCAGCCCAACACATCCTCTAGCACGTTGTATTATTTCAATTTCTAAAATTTTATGTTCATTAATACTTTTTAATATATTATTTTTATTCTATGTATATATGTGAATGCCTACATAAATATGTGTATACCACTTGTGTGTCTGGTATTTATGGAGTCCTGATGAGGTCTTTGGATCCCTGGAAACTGGAGTTCCATATGGTTGTGGACCACGTGATATGGAATCTGAATTGGTATTCTCAAGAAAAGTAGCAAGTACTCTTAAATGTTGAGCCATCTTTATAGGCCCTTCACCAAATGTTTTTGTTTTGTAACCTCTATTTCTTTCTTGAGACTCTTATTTTCTCTATTTACTATGAAGATTTATTCCCATTTCTATTGAAATTTCTTCTTCTTCTTCTTCTTTTTTTTTTTTTTTTTTTTTCGAAGAGTAAATGCCACACTGAGCTCTCCAGCCCAGGCTCTACTTTTTTTATTGGATATATTCTTTATTTACATTTCATTTCCCTTTTTCTGGTTTCCCCGCCCCCCCAATGTCCCATATGTCTTTTTACCTCCCGCTGTTCCCCTATTCACCCCTTCCCAGTTCCCTGTTCTGGTATTCCCCTACACTGACGCATTGGGCCTTTCCAGAACCTGGGTCCTCTCTTTCCTTCTTGTCGGACAGCATTTGGTAGGTGGGTTGTGTCTTTGGTGTTCCAAGATTCTAGGCTAATATCCACTTATCAGTGAGTGCATGCCATGGGTATTCTTTTGAGACTGGGTT
>BDUI01017908.1:32755-45099 GCA_002335545.1 Apodemus speciosus
TCTCTCTCTCTCTCTCTCTCTCTCTCTCTCTCTCTCTCTCTCTCTCTCTTTCTCTCTCTCTCTCTCTGGATTGTTGCTAAAATCTGTCAAGTATTACAAATAATTAAGAAAAATCCATAAAAGGAGAAGATATTGAGACAGAACTTAATCATATATTTTCAAAACTACTATTGAACTCAAGGGGAACCTAAATAATCTAATAGCTTTTTTTATTCAAGAAGTTTTCAAAATTCCAGATGTGTAGGAAAAAGATAATAAAATTATAATACCATTGTTATTTGAAAAAACTTGAGTTCTCTTGCTAATAGTTAAGGATACTGATTTATTTGAAACATAACATGTTTCTGCTTCATAACAACATCTGTATTATTTTACATTTTTATTGGCAACTTCCACTGTACCCTGGTGATTTCTAGAAATCCTCATACTTCCCTGCTGGTCAGAGTTTCCAAAAAATAATAAACAACTGATTATTAACTATGATCTTTTTATTCTATGACCATGTACTCCATAAGAAGCATTTGAAAAGGTTGAGCTATTAATTTGGGCGGAAATTAGGTCCATACACCAGATCTCAACTGCAGAGATATTTTGTGAGGTAAACAGACCATCTAGCATAGATAGTAAAACACCCACCATAAATATATTGTACCCAAGAGAGAGCCTCAGCATCTGGACTTCCACTAATATTATATACAGTCCTTGTGGAATGTCCACTGCTCACAGAGAAGCTGCTGTTGTGGGCGGTGTTGCCTGCTGTTAAAAGACACATCCAGGATTTCTTAGCTCAGGGAGAATTAGATTCCCATGGAGCATAGTAATGACTAAAGATAGTTTTGGCTATCACATCTTGAGGATTATCTAGGAGGTAGAGCTCAACAAATTCTATTTAAAAAAAAAAAAGAATACAAAGCACCAGGCAGCCCCTTTACCAAGGAATCTTAAAGTCCAAAATGTCAGTAGTGCTCAGGTCAAGAAGCCCTACACTAAGTTAGTGCCTGGGCACTATGGACATTTTGCACAGAAATATCTGTTTAATGATCTTTTACCTGGAGAAATGAAACTACAGAAGGGGGAACATAATCCATTCTGGTAGCCTTCAGGAAAGATCTGGTTAAGGAGTTTTAAAATAATGTATCTACTGAGCAGTTGGCAGCTCAAGTCACTACATACAGGCAAAATGTAAGGGTTCCTCCATTTATTTACTTTACCTTGTAGTATCTCACCCAGCCCGTTCACACTGGGACTTACTTGGAATATTTAACCTCTTACCCTCTAACAAGACTTGCTCCCAAAACCTTTAACCATATAGTAGTTTATATGATTCATATAAAATTTTTTCAAATGTTACCTAATGAAAATGGAGTTTTTTTTCTTTTTTTAAAAAAATATTTGATCTTAATTCTCTTTTATCAATTATTTTATATAAATTTTCAAATGTTGTCCCCTTCCTGGTCTTCCCTCCACAAACCCCATATCCCCTCACCCCTTCACTTTGCCTCTAACAGAGTACTCCCCCCACCCACCTACTCCTGCCACACCCCACTAGAATCCCCCTAGGGAAACAAGCTTTCACAGGATCAAGAACCTCCACTCCCACTGATGTCAGATAAGGCCATCCTCTGCTAAATATATAGTGGAAACCATGAGTCCCTCCATGTGTGTTCTTTGGTTAGTTGTTTAGTCCCTGGGAGCTCTGAGGGGTCTGATTAGTTGATATTGTTGTTCTTTCTATGGGGTGGCAATACCCTTCAGCTTCTTCAGTCCTTCCCTATCTCTTCCTTTGGGGTCCCTGGCTCAGTCCAATGGTTGGCTGTGAGCATCCGCATCTGTCTTAGGTGCTGACAGAACCTCTCAGAGGACCTGTCTGCAAGCACTTCTTGGCATCAAAAATAGTGTCTGGTTTGGTGTCTGTGGATGGAATGGATCCCAAGGTGGAACAGTCTCTGGATGGCCTTTCCTTCAGTCTCTGCTCCATTTTTTGTCTCTGTGTTTCTTTTATACAGGAACAATTCTGGATTAAAAATTTTGAGGTAAGTATAGGGGAATGCCAGGACAGGGAAGCAGGAGTGGGTGGAGTGGTGAGCAGGGCAGGGGGAGGGGAGATGAGTTAGGGGATTTACAGGGGGAAACCAGGAAAGGGCACAATATTTGAAAGGTAAATAAAGAACATATCTAATAAAAAATGAAAAAAAATGAGATGGATGAGTGGCCCCTTCCTTGAAATGGGGACCATGACTATTCACTAGGAGAAGTCTCTGTAGGTTCTATCTCCTCTCTGTTGGATATTTTGGCTAATGCCATCCCCATTGGGTCTTGGGAGCCTCCCGCAACCCTAGGATTTGGAACTTTCTAGTGGCTCCCCCAGTTCACCACCCCCCTACTGCTACATATTTCTATTCATTCTCCTCGCCATCTGGTCTTCTCTCCTTCTCTTCCCATACCTGAACTCACCCCCCCCATTTTCCCTCCCCCAAATTGAGTTTTTCATTCAACCTTGGTTCAAGCCGGATTAAAGAATCAGTTTGGCATTGGAGACTATTTGGACCTTCCATGCAATAGCAGGCCCAAATGTATGTTAACAGAAACAGTACTACAATCTCATCAAATTCTGTTTTCTTGCCATTGTGGGACCAATTTGATAAATCTTGCACTCTTATGAATAATTCCTGCCACTCCCCACACATATTTTCATATACATTTTCCTTAATGCTTGGTTACAGATGATGTAATTGAATTCTGAAGCATCAAGTATAGAGTCACAATATGAATGGAGCAGGTTACCTGAAAGGTTGAATGGCATAGGACCTTCCTCTATATCATATCAACTTTGCTTGCCTTATTTCTTTGGTATCCCTTGGCATTTCAAATATTAATGTCTACCTTAATGTGTTGAATCTAGCTGCATTTAAATGATCTCATAAGAATAAGATTTATTAGAAATTTCCTAAACAGTTTAGGAACTAYGACTTTGTGAAACTACATATAACAGTATCCTAGAGAATTTGGGAGCAAGAAAAGACTTCTCTGCTGTTATATGCATAGCAAGTAGAGACAATTTAATCAAAGGCAGAACCACTTACAAATCAACAAACAACTGGCATCCTGCATTTAGCTATGGAAGCTCTAAATGGGCCATGTAATTGTATTCACCCRTACACATTATACACACCACTGATTATGTGTTAATGTGTTTTGATTTTGTTTCAAAAACAAAATATACTGCCAGAATGCTCTGGGTAAACAGACACTTGGCCAAAATGATGAACAATGTCTTGGAGGAGAGAGAGAAAACTTAAGCAAGATACAATATTTTCAACCTAAAASAAAAAAATTCCAAAAGATATAAAGCTGGTTGGATAAATAGAGAAATTATATATTCACACAGGAATTTTAAGAAGCATGTATTATAAAGGCCAACATAAGCCAAACAAGTTGAATATTACCTTGCTTTCCAGATGCTTCTTTTCCATATTTGGAAGTGAAAGTGATGAAGTGAAACAGGATGAAGTTGCTTTTTGCTGTTAAGTGATTTTTATTTCCTATGTTGAGGGATTTGGCTACACTTCAGTTCTCTAGAGAAACTCTATTAAAAGAAAACAACATTTTTTTTAAATCTTTGAAACCACAGAGGGCTGAAATTTGAAGTAGTAAGAAACTTTGGTTTTAAACCTAGAAACACATCTGATTTTATTTTATTTTAAATTTYATCCTCAAGGAGCACATTATACATTTTAAGACATTCTTGAAGACAGCTTCCAAAAATTTTTCAGTTCATAGGAATATTTGCTAGACTGAAACATTTTCATCTACTTACTAATGTCTGAATGCTACCAACACTTACAGTTAGTTCAATCTGCTGTGTGTTGTGCATGAGCTGGGCACAGTATCTCATGGCTTTATTCCCAATATTTTCCCAACATTCAGGAAGCTGGGACTATAAGTTCAAGGCAAGTCTGGGCTAAATAGAAAGTGCCAGGTCAGCCTGGGCAACAAACACACTTTTATATACCTTTTGTATATATGAAGTTCCCCATCATGTCAGGGAAAATGTGCATTAGATAGGCTAGCAATCTGTAGCTATTTAAGCAGCTACACAGTCACACTAAAAATTATGACAGTAGATGTATATGTCCTATAAATATAGCATATAGGTAAACTCTGTTCTCTTGATTTCCATGAAACTGCAAAAATATGATGTCTATTGTCATGAAACATTATTAAGTATGTTTCTAGTGGAGATGATTATAATGTTAAACAGGTATTACTATGAACCAATCTAGTACATATAATTCTACACTTCTGATAACTAGAAAAATTCTCTATAAACTAGATGCTGGCCTCATAAACTTTAAATCTTGCTTGCCCTTACTATATACAAACATCATCAGCAATTATTCTGGGGCATACTTATGCATCAGTAGAGTTTCTATTCCTAGGCCTTGGATCATAATACAAGGTATCTTATCACAAATGGGTATTATTTCCAGAATTTTTCTCACTTCTCACACTGGACAAAACAACTAATGATAACGTATGTGATGGGCCTAGTTTTAAAAATGAATTTGGGAAATGTCAAAATGTATTCCTTACTAGGAATTTTAGGGGAATACCAGAACAGGGAAGTGGGAAGGGGTGAATAGGGGGACACTGGGAGGGAAAAAGACATATGGGACATTTGGGGGGGTGGGGAAGCTAGGAAAAGGGAAATGAAATATAAATAAAGAATATATCTAAAAAAAATCAGAAAAAAATAAAAAAGTGTTCTCTCATGCAAAAAAAAAAGTAAACATATTTTTCATCTGCTAGTAATGGCAAATAACACTATTTACCTCCTGAACTCTCTTTAACCTCAGCCAGATCCACTCCTCCCCAAAGCCTAGGCTGTCACAAAAGTCACATACCACAAAAGGAATGGAAATGGGGTCAAACTTTGGCTAAATTATCTCTCTTTTTTGAAATCATACAAAACATTTGAGACATCTCAGGAGTCCTTCCACAGTATTCTAGAAGAGAGATGTCCAATAGCATGTTCTCAAACTTAAGCTTCATCCCAGTCAGAGTGCTTCTACTTCTATATGTCAGTGTTCTTGGTTGGTGAAAATAATTGTATCATGGCAATTTACTAACATGTAGATGTTAGAACATAAAAAAATATCACTGTGCATTCATTTGGTGTCAACAACTATCAACTAGGGCTTGGTCTTATTTCTTCCACATCCTCATTCTTGATTCCCTCCTGTCCCTAAGCCTAGAACATATTTCCAAGTAAACCCAAAGTGTACTGTTTCACTGATAATTAAAATGTATGCATATTTGTGGTTAAGTTTATATTTCCTTTTTTAAAAATTTTGAGAAAGCATATAATTCTGTTGCCCAGGTTAACCTGGCACATTTTATTTAGCCCAGATTTGCCTTGAACTTATAGTCCCAGCTTACTGAATATTGGGAATAAAGCCATGAGATACTGTGCCCAGCTCTAAGTTTATATTTCTAGTACAAGGCTATATGCAAAATGTATCAGTAGTCATAATTAAAAATGAACATTTGTTTTGATTTCTGCAAGGACTCTTGCATTTATCTTCACTGTTTTCATAACAGAGCCTAAGTCTAGTCTAGTCTATGTCATTAATTTTACTATTTGCAACAGAAATGAGATTTCATGTGAACTGGCAATGACCCTCTTTGTTTGCAATAGAGTTGTGAATGAACTGCTCCATGGAATCACATATGTTACTTTTTTCTCATTGCTAATAATAGTCATTAATTTATCATGATACATACTAACATACAAATACACACAAAAGGAAACATGATTCTTCACCTTATTTCTCATTATCCCAGCCTAAACCAAACTAGAATTTCCAATCATGAAGAAAAAAGGACATATAAGGTGTGAATAAAAACTATGAAAATACACACAAAAAATTCATCTAACATGCTATCTGCTACAGGAACCCAAGTCATATCCATTCTATAAGRCATACTTAAAAATTTTTAAAAATGCTTGAAAATCTTATCACTAGTATTGAGTTGAAATTGAGAGAATTTAAGTTGATGTCTTTAATTCATGATGAAATTTATAAGATTTCACTAATCTTACTAGGAAAATAAAGCCTGTTGAGATACTATTCCTTGGGGAATTTTCATTTATACTCAAATGTTCTAGCATAAGTGAAAAAAGTAGTTTATTAGTGAGAGTATTGGTATGTGCCTTGGCTCAGGAACTGCTATAACATTAAACAGTGTGATAAATTCCTTTATAATGCAGAAGTCCAGTCTGGGCTAGAATCCAAGGGTTCTGGAGTAACCTATTCTCATAGAACTTACGATCTATGAAACAGACAACTGTATAAGGAGACACAAACAATGTGACTGTTATTCCCACTGAAGACTGACAGAGGCTTTCATAGTATAGAGTAACAGTGAAACCAGAATATCCTGGGATGTGAAAATAAAGGTAAGATTCAGTATTCTTCTTGGTGTGATTTTGTTATATTAATCGTATTGCTCTGAAAAGTATGGGGAGACTTGGAAAACAACAAAAGCTGGCATATTGTTTGGAGGGCAAAAGATGTTATCACCTTCAATCAGAGTAATGGCTAGGAGAATGGTTAGATGAGCAGAAATTGAGGAAGTGTTTTAAATTAATATCCACAGGGGTTTGGTGATCAGCTTGTCTGTGCTGGAAGAAGACATAAAGAACTAATTTTACATCTCAAAATAAGAGATGCTAATATGAAAGTGACAAGACAGTGAAAAGGTAAGAATCTGTGCATATCTATGAGGGATTGACTAGATTTGTTTATTTAAAGTAGGAAGGTCCACCTTAGATGTAAGCAATAACATCCAACATCCCACAGTACCAATCTTTGGGTTCCAGACTTAATAATGGGAGCTGAGCTGAGAACCAGATGGTCATTCTCATATCTAACCCCCTCCTCCTCACTCTGTCATCTTCCCTTCCCTTCCCTTCCCTTCCCTTCCCTTCCCTTCCCTTCCCTTCCCTTCTCTTTCTTTCCCCTGTCTTTTTCCCATGACCAGCCCTGACCCTGACTGTACATGCCATATGACCAGATGTTTCAAGGTTCTGCTGCCATGACATTCCCTTAAATATGCCTCTCTGTATTCAATATGCTTTTTGTCAGATATTTAGTCAAAGCAATGAAAGAAGGAACAACACAGAATGGAAGGTGGCATTAACAATGGTTTGTGAATTAGGAAAGTAAGTTGAGCTGTTTAATTTCTAGACTTTTTAAGAAAAGTTTAAAGTTATTATATTTATTTATATTCTAGTCATTGGCCTCTTGGTCCTCCCTCCCACAGTTCTTTATCCCATTTCTCCTCCCCCTTGGCTCTGAGAGGGTGTGCCCCACCAGGTCTCTCCCCTTCCTGGGGCCTCAAGTCACTTGAGAATTAAGTGCATCTTATTCCACTGCAGCTAGACTGGGCAGATCTCTGCTATATATGTACTAGAGGCCTCAAACCAGCCCATATATGCTCCTGCTTGGTGGCTCAGTCTCTGGGAGCTCTGGTCTTCCTATGGGGACACCTTCCATTTCAGCTTCTTGAATCCTTTCCCTAATTCAACCTTAGGGGTCAGTCCCCAACTTCAGTCCAATAGTTGAGTGTAGGTAAGTATCTGCCTCTGTCTTGGTCAGCAGCTGGGTAGGGCTTCTCAGAGGACAGCCATGCCAGGCTCCTATCTGTAAGCACATCATAGTATCAGTAATAGTGCCAGGCCTTGGTGCCTCCCCATGAGATAGATCCCAAGATGGGCTGGTCATTGGGATGCCTATCCTTCAGTCTCTTCTCCATTTTTGTCCCTGCAGTTCTTTTCAACAGGAACAATTCTGAGTCAGAAATTTTGACTTTGAGTTAGTACTGTGTCTGTCCACTTTGAGGCCTTGTCTATCTACTGGAGGTAGACATTTTGAGTTCCCTTTCTCCAGTATTGGGCAGTTTAGCTAAGATCACCCTCAATGAATCCTGAGAGTCTCTCACCTCATTGGTCTCCAGTACTTCCCTGGGATCCCTTTACATCTCAGCCCCCTAGGTTGCTTATTTCCATTCATTTTCTTGGCTCTCTGGGCTTTTCTCAATTTATGTTAATGTTGGCTATTGCTTTTGTTATGTTTACATATGTACCATGAATTCCTGATCTCTCCAGGACTTTTTAACATGAAGCAGCATTGTATTTTGTGAAAGGCTTTTTCAGCATCTGATGAGATGATGGTGTGGTTTTCTTTGAGTTTTTTTTTTTTTTTTTTTTTATATAGTGTATTGTGCTGATGGATTTTCAATATGTTTTTTCAGGTATTTAGTCAAAGCATATATTGAACCATCCCTGCATGCCTGGGATGAAGTCTACTTGATCATGGTGAATGATGGTTTTGATTTATTCCTTGATTCTGTTAGCATTTTATTCAGTATTTTTGCATTGATATTCATAAGCAAGATCAGTCTAAACTCTTTATTTGTTAGGTCTTTGTGTGGTTTAGGTATGAGAGTAATTGTGGCTTCATAGAATGAATTAGGTAGTATTCCTTTGGTTTATATTTTGTGGAATACTTTGAGGATTGTGGGTATTATCTCTTCTTTGAAGGTCTGGTAGAATTTTGCACTAAAACCATCTGGCCCTGGGCTCGTTTTGTTTGGGAGGATTTTGATGACTATTTATATTTCCTTATGGGTTATGAGACTGGATAGTTTACCTGATCTTGATTTAAATTTGGCACATGGTATCTGTCCAGAAAGTCATCCATTTCCCATAAATTTTCCAGTTTTGTAGAGTATACACTATTGTAATAGGTTCTAATGATTTTTTTAATTTCCTCAGTTTCTGTTGTTATGTCTCCCTTTTCACTTCTGATTTTATTAGTTTGGATACTGTCTCTGTGCCCTTTAGTTAGTTTGCCTAAGGGTTTGTCTATCTTGTTGATTTTCTCAAAGAACCAGCTCTTGGTTTTCTTGCTTCTTTGTATTGTTCTCTTCGTTTCTATTTTGTTGATTTCAGCCTTGAGATTGACTATTTCCTGCCATCTACTCCTCTTGAGTGTCTTTGCTTCTTTCCATTCTAGAGCTTTCAGGTGTGCTGTTAAATTGCTTGTACAGGATTTCTCCAATTTCTTTATGAAGGCACTTGGTGCTATGAATTTCCTACTTATTTATGTATTTATTTATATTAGACATTTGATTTATTTACATTTCAAATGGTATCCCCTTCCCTCGTTATCCCTCTGAAAACCCCCTATCCCATCGCCCTCCCCCTGCTAACACCCCTCTGAATTTCCTGACTTGCATTCCCCTGTTCTGGGGAATTGAGCCTTCACAGGACCAATGGCCTCTCCTCTCATTGATGTCTGAAATGGCCAACTTCTGCTACATATGTAGCTAGATCCGTGGGTCCCTCCATATGGACTCTTTGGTGGTTTAGTCCCTGGGAGCTCTGGGGGTACTGGTTGGTACATATTATTGTGCCTCCTTCAGGACAGCAAACCTCTCTTGTATTCTGTTGTTGATGCTTGCATCCATGACTCCCGACGCCTTTCCTAGGTTTTCTATGTCCAGAGTTGTTTCCCTTTGTGATTTCTTTTTTTTATTGAATATAATCTTCATTTTATTTCAAATGGTAAAACCTTTCCCAGTTTCCCCCTTTCTGAAAACCCCCAACCCCTCCTCCCACCACCTGCCTCCAAGTATATGCCCTTCACCCAACCCTCTCCCACCTCCCCCACTCCTGATTTCCCTTTGTTGGGGCATCTATTGAGCCTTCACCTGACCAAGGACCACTCCTCCCACTGATGCCCGACAAGGCATTATTTTGCCACATTTTTGTCTGGAACCATATGTACCCCTTGGTTGATGGTTTAGTCCCTGGAAGTCCTGAGGCAACTGGGTGGCCTATATCTTTGTTATTCCCATGGGACTGTAGACCACTTCAGCTCCTCCAGACCACCCTCCAACTCCTCCATTGGGGACCCCATGCCCAGACCAATGGTTGGTTACTATCATCTCCCTTTGTATGTGTAAGGCTCTGACAGGGCCCCTTTGGAGACAACCATGGAATGCTCCTTTTGGTATGCACTTCTTGTCATCCATAATAGTGTCGGGGTTGGTGACTGTTTATAGGATGGATCCTGAGGTAGGGCAGTCTCTGGGTGGCCTTTCCTTCAGTCTCTGCTCCACACTTTGTTACCTTTATTGCTCCTGTGAGTATTTTGTTGCCTTTCTCAGAGGAACCAAAGCACCCCCACTTCAGTTCTCCTTCTTGAGCTTCCTGTGTTCTGTGAATTGTAACTTGTTTATTTTGAGTTTTGGGGCTAACCTCCACTTAGCAGTGAGTGCATACCATGTGTGTTCTTTTGTGATCGGGTCACCTCTCTAAGGATGATATTTTCTAGCTCCATCCATTTGCCTAAGAATTCATGAATTCATTGTTTTTAATAGCTGAATAGTACGCCATTATGTACATACACCACAGTTTCTGCATCCATTCCTCTGTTGAAGGACATCTAGGTTCTTTCCAGCTTCTGGTTATTATAAATAAGGCAGCTATGAACATAGTGGAGCATGTGTCCTTATTACATCTAGGAGCATCTTCTGGTATATGCCCAGGAGTTGTATAGCTGGGTCCTCAGGTAGTACTAGGTCTCATTTTCTGAGGAATTGCCAAACTGATTTCCAGACTGGTTTTACCAGCTTGCAATCCCACCAACAATGGAGAAGTGTTCCTCTTTCCCCACATCCTGTCCAGCATCTGCTGTCCCCTAAGTTTTTCATCTTAACCATTCTGACCAGAGTGAGATGGAAGCTCAGTGTTGTTTTGATTTACATTTCCCTGATAACTAAGGATGCTGAACATTTCTTTAGGTCCTTTAGAGCCATTCGATTTTCCTCAGTTGAGAATTCCCTGTTTAGCTCTGTACCCCATTTTTTAATAGGGTTATTTGACTCTCTGTAGACTAACTTCTTGAGTTATTTGTATACATTGGATATTAGCCCTCTATCAGATGTAGGGTTAGTAAAGTTATTTTCCCAATTTGTTGGTTGCTGTTTTGTCCTATTGACAGTGTCCTTTGCCTTACAGAAGCTTTGGAGTTTTATGAGGTCCCATTTGTTGATTCTCAATCTTAGAGCATAAGCCATTGGTGTTCTGTTCAGGAACTTTCCCCCTGTGTTCATGTGTTCAAGACTCTTCCCCATTTTCTCCTCTATAAACTTCAGTGTGTCTCGTTTTATGTGTAGGTCCTTGATCCACTTGGACTTGAGCTTTGTACAAGGAGATAAGAATGGGTCAATTTGCATTTTTCTGTATGCTGACTTCCAGTTGAACCAGCACCATTTGTTGAAAAGGCTATCTTTTTTCCACTGGATGTTTTTAGCTCCTTTGTCAAATATCAAGTGACCATAAGTGTGTGGGTTCTTTTCTAGGTCTTCAATTCTACTCCATTGATCTTCCTGCCTGTCTCCATACCAATACCAAATAGTTCTTATCACTATAGTTCTGTAGTAGAGCTTGAGGTCAGGGATGGTAATTCCCCCAGGACATCTTTTGTTGTAGAGAATAGTTTTTGCTATCGGTTTTTTATTATTCCAGATGAATTTGAGAATTGCTCTTTCTAGATCCATGAAGAATTGATTTGGGATTTTGATGGGGATTGCATTGAATCTGTTGATTGCTTTCAGCAAGATGGCCATTTTTACTATATTAATCCTGCCATTCCATGAGCATGGGAGATTTTTCCATCTTCTGAGATCTTCTTCGATTTTTTTTTTCTTCATAGGCTTGAAGTTCTTGTTGTACAGATCTTTCACTTGCTTCATTAGAGTCACACCAAGGTATGAAATATTATTTGGGACAATTTTGAAGGATGTCATTTCCCTAATTTCTTTCTCAGCTTGTTTAATCCTTTGAGTAGAGGAAGGTTACTGATTTCTTTGAGTTAATTTTATATCTGGCCTCTTTGCTGAAGTTATCAGCTTTAAGAATTCTTTGGTGGAAGTTTTGGGGTTGCTTAAGTGTATGATCATATCATCTGCAAATAGTGATACTTTGACTTCTTCCTTTCCAATTTGTATACATTTTTTTTTACCTCCTTTTGGTATCTGATTGCTCTGTCTAGGACTTCAAGTACTATATTGAACAGATAGGGAGAGAGTGGGCAGCCTTGTCTGGTCCCCGATTCTAGTGGGATTCCTTCAAGTTTCTCTTCATTTAATTTGATTTTGGCTACCAGTTTGCAGTATATTGCTTTCACTATGTTTAGGTATGGGCCTTGGATTCCCGATCTCTCCAAGACTTTTATCATGAAGGGATGCTGGATTTTGTCAAAAGCCTTTTC
>BDUI01017912.1:7309-18700 GCA_002335545.1 Apodemus speciosus
TAGGGACCTGCTGGTGGTCTCTTAGTTTTTAATAAAAAAGAAATGTACTCCTCTCTGCAGCTCCCCCTACTGGGAAGATGAACTTTTCTTTCCTGGATCCAAAGGAGGTTAACAGGACAAAAGTCTATAGTGTTGTTTAAGGAGCAATGGGACAGTCAGCACATGGGAACCAAGGGGCAAGCAATGCAGCATCTGCAGTTTKCAAGAGCATGGTGCATTTGCGAGGGTAGGCTGGTGTTTCACGCCTTTGTAATAATAGATCGGCACAGAGCCTGGCTGATCATCTGCCAACTGCTTCTCCGGAGAGAAAGAAGGGATGCCAGGGTAAAACAGCACCCTGAAAGAGTTTTGGGGAGACTGCCAGGATGTGTCCGATTACCCATCCATCTATCAGAGATACGCCCCTGAGGCTGGGGTAGGCGATGGGGTTCAGAGGAGGCAGACACAGGGCACATGCAGGGCCTGTAACCGTGCACTGTACTGCAACAGCGTGGAGCAATGGAGGACMCGGTAGAGAATGGCTAGATGACRYCACCAGCTACAGACCACGGAGTCCAGAGACGACAAGGGTGAAGATAGTTTACCATTTGTGTCTTAGTAAGCAGCCGGACTGCAAATACTTAGTAAGCCTTAAAAATAATGTTCAAGGCTAGACTTCAAACCTGAGCTGAGCAATGACAACTGGCAGCAACAACCGGGTCATAATTTTCCATAATTTTTTAAATATGCTTTGATGCACCTTCTTTGTTGTACCGTTCAGGGGAATTTCTCACTGCACTGTTAAATTTTCTACACAGACCATCGCCTACCTGACAGTTACAGGGCCCCCAGCCGTTGTGATTTTCGATGGYAGATTCTCGTGATTAACTTTTTCCTACTTTTTTCAACTGTCAGCAATTACACGTGGAGAAACATTTAACAACCGGAGGAATAACACACCCGTTGTGTGTGCGGCTTGTCAGTTTCTATGGCATAGATACTATCTGTGCTCAATGCCAAGCTGTCAATATGACACTGGGAAAAAATGGAATTAGAGAAAGACTGCTGCCATTGTTTCCCAGGATCTAGAGCATGCCACCTCAAATATCTCACTGAACTGAAACGTGATGTGGAAACCTACTCGTTCTTTACCATTGTGTAACTTCAAGATGTTCAGTTATATGTATGGTGTGTATCCTCCCTCAAACAATTCCAAATGCCATCAAACAAACACTCTCCTATGAAAATTACAGGGGCAAGGAAATACAGAAGAGAAGAGGAACTCATTTCATCAGGAGGAGTCTCACCAGGTGAAACGAATTGTATAGTGATGGGCACATTTTAAGGAGAGAAAACAACAGTCCCAGTAGCTTCAGTTGCCTGTCCTGCAGTATACACTCAACCCAAGGCCTTCGGAGTAGATTTACTGGTGGTGGATTATAAAGTAATTTGAGGGTCAGGAGGGGAAAGTGCTAGCCAAGGGAGCCTGACAGCCTGAGTCTAACCCCTGGAACTCACCACAGAAGGAGAGAACTGACTCCTGAAATCTGTCCTCTGACCTACACACACACACACACACACACACACACACACACACACACACACACGCCACGCCTGCACCACATGAGTTAATAGAATCAAGTACCTTTATCAGAGAGGGTACTAATAGAACTATCTCACTTCTGCATTSASTCATCTTATTGGTTGCTTGTGGAAGCACAACTGTTTACAGCACACGTTATAAATGAGATAAAGCCAGGAGAAAAAAGAATCTAGAACTCCTGGGCCAAAGAAAGAGGTGCCACATTCCCCCAAGATAGCAAGCAGCAAGTCTTGGATGCCCAGAGATCTAGTATTAGTAGTTTCCAGACTAAGAGTTCTACTGGGGGCTCTGGGTACATTCAGATCTTCAGCTGTAGCCCAAATGGAGAGGAAAATGCCCAGATCACAATTAAGGAGCTCTCCCCRAATGCAATAAAAAGATTACATCTAGCAATTCTATTTCTTGGAGGAAAACACCAGAAAGTCATACTGTTTTCAATCAAAACCAACAACAAAGAAAGACTCAACAGTGTGACCTCAATTTCACAACGACATTAACAATTCAAGAAGACCAATTTTGAAATCATCTCCGAGTAGAAGAGTCTATCACTGGCCCAATTCAATTACATGTTGAACTCAGGTCAAGTCAATTTAAAAGAAAACAGCACAGTGAAGGCTTTGTATTCTCACCCAGAACATTAATAGAAGTCTTCTTCGCTTTGGATGTGCTATGTTTACACAGTGATTATGTCCTTATGAAGTTCAGCGAACGGCATGAGGTCAAACCAATTCAAGGRAAACACGAAGCCCTTCCTGCACTGGCTAGWATGCCTTTCCCTAGCTACAATCTTCCTACTCAGTTATGACCAGAATCATCACTGGAATCACAATTTGGTGTGGAAATTGAAGTCTTACTCTGCTATACTAAAAGGGTTTATTATAAAAGTGTTACTTTAAACCCTTGCAGGTGTATGTAATACAATTCCACATCATCAAAATGGGAAGCCAGTTTATGTTATCATGTTTATTCACGATTTTTCCTTTGATCATAATCTATTTCCCTCTTTTTYATATACAAACAAGCAGATGATGAATGCATGAGTGGTGATTGATAGATAACAGATAAATAAATAGGTAAATAGAACCAAGAAATGYTAAAGTTCTGACCCAGGACTCTATCCATAATTAAAGAGCTTCTTCAGTAAAACAGAGATAGAAGCTATCTGAAGAAATTTTCAAMCCAGTGTTGCCCAGATTTGCAGAAGRGAAAGCCTAACCAAGATAACTAATATTCTGAGTTTACACAAACAGGATGTGACCTTAAAACTCAAAGCCTAACTCTGAGCATGTTAAGAGTTTATAGCTGCCTCCAAATTTACCTCCGGCTCAAGTAGCTCCAGCAATGTTCCCTATGAACATATTAAACAAGATAGGGCCAACCAGGGACTCCAACAGTATGGAGACATTCATCTGGTATGGCTTTATGGATATGGATCCATTTGGGAAACAGATGACCAACAGTACTCAAAGAACTTTCATAATTGTGAGCCAAAGTAGGGCAGCTGCAGGCAGGATGGGGCAAGCGGACTATTTTAAGGATTCCCTGAAGCTGAGCTTCAGATGATGAGGTCCAGCTTTGCCACACTGGCCTGATGGGGATGCGCTTTAAAAGACTTTAGGCTAACTCAGGAAACTGAGCAGCAAAAGGCTCTGATGCTGCAAATAGCAGCTGCAACCATGCTTCCCAGAACAGAACGGGCCCTTTCAGCCACTCTTATTTAAATGATCAGGCTCTGTCACTATCATCTTAGAGTCAGAAGTCAACACTGCTGACCTAGATAAAGAAATTCATTTGGAACAATTGACTCCATAACATRTGTAGCAGGTGACAAGGTGGTACATGAAAACTGTTATGGATTTTGAAATGGTAATTAAAAACCACATGAGAAAAAAAAGTCAACTTAAATAATAACCAAAGACTGAAGGTATCAACTTTTATGTAATTCTTAAATGCTAATATATAGTGTGCAAGGAATAACAGGAAAACAGAAATACAAAATATGTATGCATGTATGTATTATGTATTTAATATACATTTAATAAATGCCACATACTGGGCATAGATATGAGATATGTGGTCATAAAACATCTTTGTTGATGAATGGATAGATAATTGCAAGATAGATAAATAATAAGTAACCTGGTAGATAGAATCAAGAAGCAATTTTATTTTCTTGGATCATATATTTGAAGAGAAATTAATAAATTATTAAAATGATTTCATGTATCTATGCTCCTATATAACAAACAATGGGCATCAGCATAACCAACGACAGGAGAAATGAACRTTTCAGACCTGTGGAGCGAGGCCTCTCCRAAGACATTACATTTGAGAGGCGATGTCAGTATGAGAGCATTTCTAGTTTCAAAACCATCCAAAGGGGAAGATGTGTCTRGAAGTMTTYTACTGTAGAGTTAAAGCCAACGCGTTCTATAGTTTCACGAGATTAGAAACAACATAAAAGACTGCTTTGTCGCTCTTAAAATGCTTTCTCTGGAGGAAACATCTGCCATGTTCTGAGTTGTCCTACACAGAGGCCCAAGGAGCAAGAATGGGGTCCCAAGCCGGCAGCCATAGGAGTAAACATGGAAGGGATCTTTGGCCTTGGTCCAGCCTTTTCACTTTGGTGGTAACCCTGCTTGACCTACGTAAGCTTCACCAAAGATCTTGAACTATGGAGAACTGTATGATCATGGCTACCTGTCTAATCTGGCCCAAACAGTCTTTGAAATTCAGGGTTTTAGATGTAGGCACTAGCCCCCCAAGTTTTCTACAGATCCTACTGGTACTAGCTATACCATGCCCATATGACTCTCAACAGTGACATCCATGCAGATAACACCTTTAGGATTTTTGATCATCCTGACAGTACAAGTTGTATATTGTCAACAACTGTACCAAGCAAATATTTTCATACTGCAGACAAAAAATGCATATGTTTTATAATAAAAACTATTTGATAAACACATGTGATGTCCAAATTTCACTTCAAGACCTACCTCACATCTCGGCATCTCGAAGGCTGTAGGACATCCATCCTTCAGGAAAGATTTTCRTTGACTTAATGTTTTCCAAAACTTAGCCACTTACTTATCTCTTCTTTCTATCCACCAGCCAAGTTCTATTCATTAAGGCATTCACAGTAGCTGGGGCCATACTATGCAAACTTGAAGAAAGGTTGTTTCACTTAAGACAATAGCTAAAATTATAAGGTTTGCAACATTGTCATCTCTGTTGGACTAACAKAGAGATGAGTTGGAACCACAGATATTTTGTACATTTCTATAAATAGAGTATAAATAGAGTGAGCCCCACCTGGCCTGATGTCTTAGACATTTTCCTTGTTCAGAATCAATTCTGTGAAAATGCTATATTACCCAAAGTGGTCAACAAATCCAACCCAATCCCTGTTAGTAGTCCAATGATATTATCCACATGACTAGAAAAAATATCCTGAAATTTGCATGAAAACATAAAATAGCCTGAAAGGCAAAACTAATCCTAAGCAGAAAGAACATGTTTGAAGATAGCACATTTGCTGAGCCCAAGTTACACTACAAACCTGTAGTAGCAAAAGCACAATACCGGTACCGGTACAAAATCAGACATGTATACTGATGAACAGAATAGAAGACACAGAAATATACTCACCTGCCTAATTTTTTGACAAAACATATCTAGTTGGGAAAAATAAAAACCTCACCAACAAATGGTTTTGGGAAAATGAGATACCCACGTACGAAAGTAACACTTTACATCCACATCTCTCATCCTGCGCAAGGATCTGTTTGAAATGTGTCTAAGACCTGAAAGTCTGTTCCACCAATGGGAAACAAAGGCAAAAATACGTAAGCATTGGCAAAAATGTTCTCTCRGGAATTCTAATAGTAGAGAAAATAATCCCCAAGTATTGACACTAGGTTATGTGAAATTTGAAAGCTTCTGCATGGCAAATAAAAATTTTGGCAGATTCGAGAACCTACAGAATGGGAGAAAAATCTTCCCCTACTATACATCAGATGGGGGGTTAGTATCTAGAATACATAAAGAACTGCAAAAAATAATATCAACAAATAAAACCAATTTTTCAATCTGCCAGGGAGCAGAGGAGATCCTGGCAGGGAGGGGTATTGAAATTCATGAGGCAGGAAAATAACCCTTGCAGGGAGGAGGGGACAATGAGAGGGGACAATGGGACAATAAACAGCAGTGGGGGAAGAGGCCAAAGAACAGAGTACATGTGGATATGCTGCAATAAATCCATGGCAGTGCATGCTGTCTAGTTAGAAAGGAAAAGGGCATTTGCCATGCTTCTTTCTGTAAGGCAACCCACTGCCAAAATGGGCGTGCAGGGAAGTCATTCCCAGAAATTGCTAGGTGCAACCGCTACCACAACTTCTTTGCCAAGTCTCCCCCTACTGTCTAGCTGGCACCCAAGTCAGGAAAGCATGACTATGTAGATGTCAGTTTCTGGAAAATGGATCAAAAAAGAATCAGAAYAAGAAAATATATAGAAAACAAAAATAAAAAGTGGGTATCAACTTACTATTGCAATTGGATCCTTGGATATTAAAAACTCAATCCTCAGAGGAATAGTCTCCTATGTGCCAAGTTGTCTGCAATCAAAAAAAAAAAGAATCACATTATAGAAAAAGTTGCTGAGTGTAAACCAACACAGGTGTTACAGAAAACAGCATTCAGAAGCGTCAAGAGTTAAAAAAAAAAAAAAAAAAAAGAACTACCGTATGAGCCAGCCGCCACACTTGTAAATATATAGTCAAATTAAATTAAAGAAGTTTGCCAAAGAGTTCTTCTTCTTCCCCTGCTTAATGCACTACTACTCATAAATCTAAGATTCAGACTCCACAGAGGTATTTATCAATGAGTGAATACAGAAAATTTAATATTTATACATACATACATATAAGTCATGATATTATACARCCTTTTAAAAACAAAAACTGGATTGTACCTGAGGGCTTTTGCAGCCATGCCCAATTCTCCGATAATGACTAGAGGCTTGTTTATTCATCAATAAATGCCTGGGCCAGAAGCTTGGGCTAATTCCCCAACCAGCTTGTAACTTATATGACCCACRTATTCTAGTCTGTTTCTGCCTCATGACTAGTTACCACTCTTCAATTTCATGTAGCCGACTTCCTCAGAGTTTAGGCGAATCTCCTGAGCCTCTGACTATCTCCCAGAGTTCCAATCTYGMCCGGAATGCCCACCTATTGCCTCCTGCCTTTTGCTAATAGGCCGTAGCTTTGATTGACAGGTGATGCTTCCACACAGTACACAAGAGATTAACCCTTCTCTGGATATAATGATGCACACAGGTAAAATCTTCAGCACTGGAGAGTCAGAGGCAGGGCAACCGCATGTTTAAGGCCACTGTGGGATACAGTAGGTTTGAGATCAGCTGGAGCTATTAGTGAAACTCTGCCTCAACTAGAAGGAGGAAGAGAAAAAGAATATTACGGCATTTTCAACTGTAGGGATGGATCTGAAAGACATGACGCTAAGTGGAAAAAMAAAAAAAACCAGGACATTTCTACATGGTCTCACTTATAGAGGCACTCTAAATAAATTTATCTCATCAAAACAGCAGTTGGAACCACACTTAAGRGTGGTATCCCTGTCCAGCAGTAGATGCCCAAMACAAAATGAACTCAAGAGTACCTWTGGAAGGGGTTTTGCCCTGCTATGGTTTATCAGGGTATTTTTTATCTTACAATTGTTTTGCTTATATATTGTGGTTTCTAATTTATGTGTTTTTATGAGTGTTCTCTATGTGAGAGTGTGTGTCCCTGTGTTTCTATGTGTTCCTTTGGCTTTGTTTACTTATTTATTTATTTATTTATTTATTTATTTTGATGTATGTTTCTTTTCTAATAAGAGAGAGAATAAGAGAGAGAGGGAGACAGAGAGAAGGAGAGAAAGAGAGGGAGAGAGAATTGTGTGGATTTGAGCTAGATGAAGAAGTAGAGAGAATATGGAAGGGGAACTGTAATCAGAATATATTGTATGAAAAAATCTATTTTCAATAAAAATTAAAATTAGAAAAAATATATATATACCCTTTTGGTTTATTCCTCCAGGAACCAATCTTTTGATAAGATTAAGCTGCAAATAATTTAGCTGTGAGAGGTGACCCCAGACACCCAAGAGGGTGTAGTCAGAAAACAAAACAAAACAAAAAGAAAGCATGCTCCAGTTCTGACTGAGTTGGGTGTTTGAACCAAGGACCCTGGACATGGTTGGTCCTGCTTGTAATGATCCAGGATTTGGTGCAGGGCACTCACCTAACTGACCCCTTAAGCTGGGAGGAAGCTAGAAAAATTTCAACCTTCCATAATACATTTCTCTCTCCTGGGGTACAGTAATTTTCTTTATASCCAGCCTGCCCTGGTCAGCCTCGGGCACAGCATGCAGGGCACTTCAAGGTTGGAGTCAGACTTGGACACATYGAAACAGACACACTTGCATGCTACAAAGGCYGATCACTGTCTTTCGTGCTTTTAACCCCATCAGTGTGAAAGGCCCACCCCACCTTCACAGTACTGAACCAAAGCAGCCCGTTCTAGCATAGCGGAGGCTGACCCACCCACTCCCCTTTCACACACACTTACCAGTAGGCCTGGCCAGTCCCCTTTCTACTCCTGCAGGCATTTCAGGGAAATATTAATCAATAAAAATAAAAACTAAAGGCTTTGTATGATTTATTSTTTTATTCAGCTGGCTCATTAAGGAAAGAGGTGGTGGTGGGGACAGTGAAAAACCCAACCGCTTGTGTTACTCTCCCACTTAAGGAAGCTCTGAGAGCTGAAGGCTGGTGCTTTTGCACGTGTTTGTCTGGAAATACTTGTGGCTGTTTTTTGTTTGTTCGTTTTTTGTTTGAGTTTTGGTTTGTTTTGGTATTTCAGTTTTTGTACAAAAAAACCTWGTAAGCTCATATCTTATTTGCATCTTAAAATGAAAGATHTTTTTTATAAATCYTCTAACAGTTACTCATAATATACACGTCCATTAGAGAAAAAAATCTCATTGCATTGTAGCATAGTTATCTAAATGCTGCCTTTGAAAGAAGCTGCCATCCCAAAAAGCAGTTTGCATAAGTAGACATCCTTATGRACTGCAGAGGAACACACGATTGTCCTTCCTGGAGGCTAGATTGGGAGGAAGGAATATCACACACAGACACACAGACACACACACACACACACACACACACACACACACACACTCGTTCTATTCTGACCTACATGTCAGAAAGTCTTCCATACAATGTTACCTCATGTATYCCTCCATCATCAGATTTGGAAAGCGATTCAATTTTTATCTCCTTCAAACAGGCCTCAGTGAAACACTGTGCACAGTGAGGTCTGCCAAGTCTGCTCGCATTCCTGGAGACTTGTTACTTTTGAACTCCTGAGCTTGGTGTTTAACCCACACAGTATTTCTCCATCTGCTTCTCAGATCTTAGAAGCCAGAATGCGCAGAGTTGTCGGAAATAGCGCAGAAGAGAACCTCCTGTTCTCGCCCATCCTTGTCCTGTGCCCAGGTTGAAGCTGCCCGCATGAGGCCGAGCAGAGCTCCACACTCAGCTTCACAACTGACTGACCGCGGGCACATGACTGATCACCTGGGATGGTGAGGTTAACTGTCAATTTGACATATCTAAAAATCACGTCAGGAAGAAGTTTCAGTGAGGAATTGTCTGTGCTAGCTTGGCCTGTGTACGTGTCTGTGTCACACCATCTTGATTATATAGTTTGATGTAGGAAGGCCCAGCCTAAAAGCAGTACCATTCCCTGGGCCTAGAATCCAGGGAGCTGAGTATAACAAGCTTGCTCTTTGCTGTGGACTGCGGATGCAGTATGATTGCATGCTCCAGGCTCCAGTACCTTTAACTCCCCTTGGTTTTAGTAAATAACCTGTAACTGTGAGATAAACTAGACCCTTGCTTTTATCATAGCAACAAAAATGAAACTAAGACAACTCTCTTAGTCAGGGTTTCTATTCCCGCACAAACATCATGACCAAGAAGCAAGTTGGGGAGGTTTACTTAGCTTACATTTCCACATTGCTGTTCATCACCAAAGGAAGTCAGGACTGGAACTCAAGCAGACCAGGAAGCAGGAGCTGATGCAGAGGCCATGGAGGGATGTTCCTTACTGGCTTGCTTCCCCTGGCTTGCTCGGCTTGCTTTCTTATAGAACCCAGGACTACCAGCCCAGGGATGGCTCCACCCACAATGGGCCCTCCCACCCTTGATCACTAATTGAGAAAATGCCCCACAGCTGGATCTCATGGAGGCATTTCCTCAACTGAAGCTCCTTTCTCTGTGATAATTCCAGCCTGTGTCAAGTTGACACACAAAACCAGCCAGTGCAGACACCATCACAGCCTAAATCCCACTTTCCAGATGAGGAAACCAGGCCCACGCACAAGTTAAGTAATTYCCCACATCCCACCCCCGGTAAGAAGGGGAGCCAGCAATGCGATCCTTTCATCCTGGTTCCAGAGGTCAAGGTGGGACACCCCAAAGGGCTCTCTTAACCTGAGTCCATCCGCTACCCTTGAAATTCGTCRTTAGGGAAGCAGGCCTCACTTCCTGTGTCTTCGTTTGCCCTGTGGGGAGGTTTAGCCTGTTGTATATGGACTTCCATGTCCCTTGTCTTTCCTGGAGCGTCCTTCTCACAAGTCCCCTCGCCCTGGTCATATAGCCTTGGCAATCCTTGGACCAGTGCTGTGGAAGTATCAGGAGCTTACCTCTCCGGCCTTGCCCACTTTATTGTTCTCACAGAGTTTTAGTGTCCTTATTCCCACACACTAGTTTATACATCCTTACACATCAACTTATATTATATGATGGTTGTGTGTATATATGTGCGTACATCTTTGTATCCGTGAACATTGACATCTTAATTCAATTTAATAGCATGATGCTCTGAGTTTACCAATCTACATAAGAAAATCTAGTCACTTCTCATGTTCATATTTGACCATACAGCACTGACATGAGGTAATGCTCTTAACATATCACATATCACAAAGCATTCAGAGTCTCCCAAGGTCTCATGCTGTTTACCAAACCCAACATAAAGTGCTTCTCATGTATATGTGTTTTCTAGGATAGCTGCCCCACTTTGGGAACAGTTCAGCTGTCACAYATCATATGCCTCTTAGAAATAGAAAATGATTACAAGATGGTTTTTAAAGTATATGTAAGTATATTTGCCTTCAAAAGCAAATGGTAACAATTCTTGCTACAGATGCATGCCTGTGCACACATGGTTTTCTGACACTCATTAACCACAGTGCCTGGCCTACAGGAGGAGATTCTTCAGGGATTAAAGAAAAACAGAAACAAAGCTTCATCAGTCGAGAGAGGGCTGTCAGGGAAAACCATTGAGATGGACGAGTAGGGCTAGTCAAGAAACTTAACATACTCCTGCAGGAAAATTCCTTCATCTTAAAGGGTACGTCTTTTTATGGCTACAAATTCCAAAGGAAAAGCCTAAAAATACCAATTTAAAGGACCCATGCTTACATGGCGTGYAGGGTYTCAGAGAGCGACATCTCAGTCTYTTACAAGCAAATATTTCCCTGCTTTCAAATACTTTTGTCAAGCAATGTCTCTGGCCTTACCTGCTTAGCAATAGGTTGTGGTGAGGTAAACAAGGCAGTATATTATGGAAACCATACAACCTGAGAATAGAGAAGCAAGAAGAGTCATTCAGTTGGGAAGGCCTCAATCCAAATTCTAGTCCTGAATCTACTGGCCCTCTGTTCTTAGCTTCCCT
>BDUI01017915.1:7843-23251 GCA_002335545.1 Apodemus speciosus
TTTTCGAGACAGGGTTTCTCTGTGTAGTTCCGGCTGCCCTGGAACTCACTCTGTAGACCAGGCTGGCCTTGAACTCAGAAATTCGCCTGCCTCTGCCTCCCAAGTGCTGGGATTAAAGGCGTGCGCCACCAACGCCCGGCCCTACAAATGTCTTCTTGTTTCTTATTTAAAACAAATGTCTTCTTGTTTCCCCTGGGGCCTGGGGAGCTGGCTCAGTCTCTAAAGTGCTTGCTATGAGAGCATGAAGACCCAAGTTGGAGCCTCCAGTGCCCACCTAAAAAGCTGAATGTGGCAGTGCATATCCGAAACCTCCCTCATTGTTGGAAGGAGAGGCAGGCGATGCTTAGAGCTTACTGGTCAGCTTGTCCAGCCAAAGCAGCGAGCCCCAGGATTCACTGAGAGATCCTGGCCTCAAAATAATGTAGAAATTGATTGAGGAAGATACCTGATATCAATTTCTAGCCTCCACATGCACACACACCATACACATATGTACTTGCATGCATGTGTGCACACACATGAATATAAACACACATGCAGCATACACCTATGCACAAACCCGAGGGCATATTTGCAAATTCCTATGGAAGGAATAAATATAATGGACTTTGCTGATCGTTCCCACCAATTATAGACATTAAAGTGGCCCAGGGGAGTAGGGTATGCAGAGAGGAAGCTTTGCCTACTACCTGTCTCACAGCAATTTTAGGGCCCTCTGGAGTTCAAAGTGAACCCACGAGCATTCCATATTGGAGAAGGGACTGTAGCCTGTGACCTTCTATATTTCTGTTGAAAATAACATAATACCACAGACAAAGTTATAAAGAAAGTTCATTTTGGCTACAGTTCTCCAGATTGAAAGTCGAAGGTCGCTGCGGTGACCTTTCTCCCGACAGAGTCCCACAGTGACTCAGAGTATCAGGAGGAGAGAGGCATACACAGTTTTCCCCCTCAGACTTACAAAGCCACCAGGATTCAATCACAGGCTTTACCCTAATGACCAACATCCAATACTCACCTCCCAGGGGCTCAACTCTGCACGCTGTAGTCAGATTAAATTCCCACTCTCTCCTGCTTCACCATCTCAATGGAAAGCCTCAGGGGACACATTTGAACCATCTCCAAAACACAGCAGTGGCTCTCTCTGACTCCAGGCGCAGCCTCAGCCGAGCGAGCGCCTCTGAACTGCAGGGCTATGTCCTTCTCAGACTATGGACTTTGCTGGTGAAGAATCCCTCCCCTTTCCTAGGACACTTCCTGGGGTTGACTGCTTTCTGGAGAGCAGATGCTGGCTATGGATGGTGAGTTTACACGCATAGGGCATGACACCTGTTCCTGGGGTGGGGGCGGTCCCCCCGCCCCGCCCCCGCCCCTGGGAAGAGGAAGCAGACGGGTGTGATCCGATGTTGGTTATTTTGAATCACTTTCTGCCTTCACCCAAGATGATTCCTGATAACACCAAACCCCCTGGCAATTGATTTCTCCCATTAAACATGATAGACAGGGAGCTCTCAGAGAACCCACCGATTCATCGAGCGTCTCTGTGGAGGCAGCGTGTGTGAGGGTTGAAGGCACGGAGGGAGAACCAAAGTCATACACAGTGACCTCCCGGCCCTAGAGTGTGAAGTGGAAGCGGGCTGAGCATATGTGTGTGTATGCGTGTGTATGTGTGTGTGTGCACCCATTAGCACACCTAGTAAGCGTGCTTAAGCACCACATCCTAAACATCCCAGAACTTCCATAATCAGCACCGCCAACTGGGACTAGTGTTCAAATACACGAGCCCATGGGGACAGTTCTCATTCAAACCACAATCGGCTGGATCGCCCCAGTTTTGCAGAGCAGGAATGAGTTTTTCAGAAGCTTCTATATGGCTTGGAGAACTAAAAAAAAATGTTCCTCATGGCCAAGCTGGGCCTGGACTTGAGGCTAGTTTCTTCACTGGTACTACCAAGTTCCTCACAGCTTTGATGTGAGGAGAGCCGTGAAGTATCACCAAAATCGGGGCACTGGGCTGTTCACACCTGTGCCCGAGATTCTGCCACTGTGACTGGACCGAAAGACGGTAGCAAACTTTCTACACAAAGTTGCAAAGTGCCCAGTGTTTCCTCAGGTTCTGTGAGTGATGTGGAGGGTGAGGGCAGTACCTGTCTCGGGGCATCACCAGTGGATGTGGGGCTCAGGGTCTCACTCCAATGGCTTGTGGAACACAGGATGGGCCAAGGCCACGCAGAGAGTGCAAGAAAGGTCTCCTCACACCACCTCCCACAGTATCCTCAGCTTGAAGGATATGCAGGTCCCAGCCCTCATCCTCAACTGGTTGAATACTTATTTTCCTTCTGACTTTCCGCTTGTAGCCATGTTGACTCTGGCTGTGTCCATGGCTGGTTCTGCTGTACCCCTCGCCTGGCTGACCTGTGTTATGGCTGCTTATTTCAATGTCTCTTTATGTCCCTTGAAAGCTCCACCATGGTGGACGTGCAGATGCAAAGAAGTTGCCACATCAACACATTTAGAGTGGACAAGATAAACATGGTCCCTAGTGGGTAAAAGTGGCAGTCAGGGTTGTGGTCGAGCCTCTGGATCCCTGGCGCTTCAGGGGAGACGCCAACAGGAGCATCCCAAGGCTCTCTGTTCAGCCAGTCTAGACAAATTAGTGAGCTCCAGATTCAGTGAGAGATCCTGCCTCAAAAATAAGATGAGCCACCCAATGTTCTGACATCTACTTCTGGCTTCCACAGGGGGCACATATGARTACGTGCCTTGCACACACAYACACACACTACACCACACACACAGACACACACACCACCATATACACACACACCACACACCTCACACACACACTGTACACACATACCACACNCACACACACACACACACACACACACACACACACTTTACAGGTTGGTTCAGTCAATGCACTTTGTGACTTGGAGACAAGGTGAAGGAGGTGCGGATTGTGTGGGACCAGCTGTTTTGGTTCATCCCGATACTATGGTGGGCTCCGATTTGCCCTGGGGTACTGCCTCTCCTCCATGTTCCTCTGTAGAATCTGAGTTCCTAGCACTCCAGGGCAGGAGCCCCAGTCTGACGGAGGAGCTGTGGTCTACCTGGCAGCCACTTACCTCTCTAACCCCACAAGCCTCTGAGCAGGGATGCATCCCCTATCCCCATGGTGACCCATGCACCAGGAATGTCTTTAGAGCCACTGAAGAAGCTGAAGGCCGAGTGGCTCCCACGAGAGTCTCACGTCCGCATGCAATGGGGACTGTGCAGCTGTCATTGAATGGTCCATATCGGGACGTCATCACCATAGGCTCCTGTGCTGCGGAGGAGGTGGGGCAGGATGATCTTGGAGGTCCTTTCCACCCGGAGGTCACCCATAAAGAGTGGCTTTGAAGTCTGCACACAGGAAGCTGTGTTTACTAGCAGATGTCCAGGCGCCCACCGTGACCCTCGTGAGTGCGAACTTAACAGTCTTCTGGATCTTGAGATGATACTAGCCTGGTCATTGGCTGGTCTAAACCTAAAAGTGGGCGTTCTTTAGTGGGGGGGTGTCTGAGACACACAGAGGACTGACACATGAGGATGGGGCAGAGAGGGCAGGGATAGCTGTTCCAGGCTGAGGACGGACATCTAACCCTCAAGCAGCCTTAGAGACAGCTAGAGTGCTTGGGGTGGGATCCCCTGAACCTCCCTGAGGGACCTCTCACGAACCCTGACTTTGGGTTTGTGAGAGTATAAATTTATGTTCGTTTGAGATGGGGTCTCTCTCTATGGTCTTGGCTGCTGTAGAACTCACCAGATAGATCAGGCTAGCCTAAAACTCACAGAGATCTGCCTGCTTCTGCCTTCCAAGTGCTGGGACTAAAGGTGTGTGCCATCGTGTCTGGAGAATTTGTTGTTTTTAAGCTAGTTAAATTATGAGTGTGTGTGTGTGTGTGTGTGTGCGCGCGCGATATGTGTATATGTGCAAGCAGAAGCCAATGCATGTGTTACATGTGTGTGTGCACATATAGAGGCCAGGGATCAGCTTTGGGTGTCTTTCTTGCGGATGCTGTCTGCCTTGCTCAAACGGACCATTCACTAACCTGAAAGTTACTGACTATGCAAGGCTGGCTTTGAACCCGGAGAAACCACCTGCCCCTCCCCCCACATGCCCTTCCCCCACCTCCTCACCTCCCACCCCCCCATCCCCGCCCCAGTGCTGGGATCATAAGCATACTCCACCATGCCTAGTTTTTTTTTTTTTTTTTTAAATGTGTGTTCTTGGGGTAGAGCTCAGGCCCTCACGCAAGTGCTTTACCTACTGAGTTATCTCCTCATCCAGCTGAGCCATCCTCTGGCCCTTTGTGGTACTTTGCTGCAGCATTCTTAAACAACTCAACTGTGGACGCTGACCCTCAGTGGACACTGACCCTCCTCAGTGGATGCTGACCCTCCTCAGTGGACACTGACCCTTCTCAGTAGATGCTGACCCTCCTCATTGGACACTGACCCTCCTTAGTGGACACTGACCCTTCTCAGTAGACGCTGACCCTCAGTGGACGCTGACCCTTCTCAGTGGATGCTGACCCTCCTCAGTAGACGCTGGCCCTCCTTAGTGGACACTGACCCTCCTCAGTGGATACTGACCCTCCTTAGTGGACGCTGACCCTCCTCAGTGGATACTGACCCTACTCAGTGGATACTGACCCTCAGTGGATGCCAACCATTATAATTGCCCCTAGAGGCTATCAGTGTGGGACTGGATGATCCCTTGGAGACCAGTCCTTTGCATGTTTAGGAATATTCTCCTCTTAAAATCATTACTGCCAGCTACTTCCTGAGACAGAGGCAATCCTACCTTCCTTCCTCACACCCTGCTTTGGATATATAAGGGATCAGGAAGCACATCTAACAATAAGCAAACTAGTGCCTTAGATGCCAACAGGCTGTCTGCAGTGCAGCCCGTGTTGAAWGCAGGCTTACACAGGGACCCTGGTACGTTATTCCTGAGAAAAGCTGAGTGTAGTCTAGGGTGGACCGTTGCAGGACGAGGGTCATACATATGAGCTGCAGCTTACCTCCRGGGCGCAGGCTGCTCTCTGAGACCCACCCTCACATTGTGTCCTTTCTCCACAGTGACTTGCTGACCACAAGGTACAAGGTGATCTTACAAGTTGGCTTGGGTCACACAGCCTCTTGATAATTGGCCCAGCCTGTCCTGTCTGAACCAGGGCCCAGCATGTGGATAAGCTAGAGTTTTCCTGGCTAGGTTTTCAGTCTTGAATATTAGGAGACTGTGGTGAAGGAAGGGCTAGGCCGGAAGGGCCCTCTAACACAGTGGGGGAGGGGGAAGCTCAGAAAACAAAAAGAGAGGAAGCCCCTGAGACTTAGATGCTGGCCAGAGATTTATTCATCCACTGAACTTCCTAAGGATTTTTGGATATGGAGGAGGAGAGGGGTCAAGGGTAAACTCAGCTCTCACACTCTGGCCGTGACCCCTCTAAGCAGGCTGCATCAGAAGGCTGAGACTCTCCCAAGGGCATGTGGTATTGTCTTCATGGCTCCATGCATGTTCTCAGGACTCTGTCTGCTTCCTGGAATTCTTGCTGGGATCTTGGAGAGCCACTGTACGTTTAGGTCTGCGAGTGTGTGTCTGGACTGAAGTGTCTCTTCGGCCACCCCACGGCTTTGCAGATGGGTGGTGGATGGAGGCTCCTTCTGACTCAATTTTTCTTCAGCCACAAAGGAACCTCTTTTTCTTGGACACACCAGGTTTGTTTGCCTTCTTCCCAGCCTGAATTTACAGCCTTACTATAGAAGGGTTCTATGTGGTTGCTACTTTTAGCCAATTTATATTAATGAAACCAACCCTGAGCCCAAGAATGATACATCTCTGCACAGATCTAGGCTAGGATCATTGGGAGCACTGTTATTGGGTTGTTACTATTGGTTTTTTTGTAGACAGATATTTATATGACAGGGGACTGCTGCGTCCTCATGCACAGTAGCTGCAGTGTCTGGAACATTCTCATATCCCGAATATAGACTCTGTTCTGGTATCGCATCTGATGCCACAGGGATTAGGGGACCCGTGCCGCTCTTCTATGTCAGAGACTATTTCTTTGTGAAGCTGACCTCCCTACCCATCTGTCCACATGGCCAGCATTCCCTGCTCTCAGCCTTTCTCTGTGTCTCAGTCACAGGGCAGACAGGCCAAGACTGTAAGGTGTCGTATCACAGCAAATAGGAAAGGAATGGATACAGATCCTTAACGAGTGTCCTATGCCAAGTTCCTAAGATACTGTTGGCACCCTGCTGGAGGCTCCGTGGATTTAGTCTATCTAACATTACTCCATTCTGAGGCAGTATCTCACTCTGTACCTCAGAATGTCCGGCACTCACTCTGTAACCTAAGTGGATCTCGAATTCTTTGCAGTTTTCACCTCTCAGTTTTTCTAGTGCTGGGAAGACAGAAGAGATCTCCACAGCAGCTCAAGAGGCTTCTGGCTTCAGTAAGTCCTGTGTGAGGGACAATGACATCGTTGGGAGTGTCGTTCTCTCTCAGGTGTCCTCCACACAGAGGCTGTGCCCTCATGTCTAGAAGGTACTTCACTTCCCTGGAGCTTAGTCCACAGGAGTGCCACTGTCCTTGTGACGCCTCCTCTGCCCCACCCCTGGCTCCCACTCTGGCTCCAGACAAAATATGGAAATCCTGTCCCAAAGAGTCTCTGTCACAATACAGCCCTACAGTCCAAAGAATGCACTTTTAACCCCAGATTGTAGGGATGGCTGAAACCATGGGTGTTGTGGCCTCTGCTTGCTGGAGAGCTGCTCTTCCCAGGCTCTGTGGGCACCTGGTCACACCTCCYCACCCCCACATACAGCATAGACAAGCCTCCTCTGAAAGTGTGCAAATCACGAGCTTGTCAGAGGCTCCATGGGAAAGAGCTCAGAGCAAGCGGGCAGATGGGCCTGGAGACTGTTCTGTGACTGATCTGGGCCAGGAAGCCCGGGGAGGCTCACGGAACCTGAGCCAGGGAGAGAGTCTCCAGAAGGCAGAAACGCCGAGGGAAGAAGGAAATGACTGGAGGGTGGCCCTGGGCTTTCTCCTGAGTCCAGCAWCGTTGCTTTGGAAACAGACACAGGGCTTTTCTTTTGTATTCATTCCCTTTAGAGGGCTGCTGCTGCCTCTCCTCTCTGTTTCTTGGCCTTTTGGTTAAGGTCAAGCGTGTTGCCTGTTACCTCAGGTTCTGGTCTATGCAAGGAGTACTTGGTGAGGAGGACAGAGCTGCCGGATTGGTTCCTGACTTGGCTGGGAGCCTGAATGAGATGGGGGTTGCTGTTAGCAGAGGTGCCCAGCATGGGTGTGTGGTAGCTGTGGAAGCCCAGCTGCATGCCCAAAGTCGCTGGGAATCTCCGGGCTCCAAGATAAGCTGGGAGTCTGAGGTCAACTTGCCTGTTACTGTCATTGTCAGTAGAGAAGAAAAAAGGAGGGGGGTGCTTTTAGCCGTCAGAATGTTCCCATTACACACCCCCACCACGCAACACTGGTCTCTGACCCACTGGCGCCTTTGATCATGTGGTTTAAATATCCCAGACAAGAGGGCAGAAAAGCTTGGTGGCATATTGAGGTCACACGGGGAGTTCATGGGGAGCCTGCGGCATCAGGTGTATCACCGGGGTCTGCTATGAAACTGTCTGAGCCGATCTAGTCCGTGTGCTCGCGTGTCCACGTGCGCTGACGGCTCGCTCTGATGTGGCTCCCATTTGGGCATCCTTGGTTTTCTTGCACAGGTAAAAACATGGATCCAAAGCCGGGGAAGATGYCTGCCCAATGGGCTTGGGTTTGCTTGTCTCTCTCCTTGTCTCATCTCAAAGACTCTGTTCTTCCTCTGTGCCCTGATGGGACCATCYGCCTTGTGGCCGGGAAGTGCGGACCAGCCAGGAAGGTGACGTGCAGCCTCCTCCAGCTGCTGCTGTGATGACTGACTCTCCAGCAGCCAATCACCTGTGTCTGCTGGGCCTCCTAAGCCAGGCCAGTGACTTAGGTCATAGACGAGTCCTAAATGAACAGTCATGGAGCAATGCACGGTCTGCATCCAGCACGATCTGTCAGTGTCCCCCGGTTCAAACCCACCCCTCTGCAGCCTGTCAGAAGTCACACCTCGACCCTGGTGAGCCCTTATCAGATTGCTTTAGAAATTAAACCCAATCTGCCCTCTCATTAGAAGACTCCGGCGTAACAATGTGTGAAATGGAGGTTAATGTCCCCCGGCCGTCGCCTCCGTTCTGATGTTGATGATGTAAGCGAGGAGAGCCAGTCTGGCGTCCATGGCTGCCGTTAACTGTTGTGAGGATGTGGATCTCCTGGAATCCTGTGGGAGTGGGGGGGGGCGTTGCCCTGGTTTTCAGATAAGTAAGTGAGGCATGGAAATGCTAGTTTGTGTGCTCAAGGTTCTTTCCAAGTTGCTGAGCTCTTCTGTAGCCAGTTGTTGCTGAACTTCTCCCATGAATAGACTGTCTGTGACATTAATGCCTATGCGGAGAGAGGTTTTTTAATTTGAGAGACTGTTAAGGTTCATAACTGAAACCTGACTCTCCTTCCCAAATAGGTGGCAAGGACGCTGGGAACTGTCCTGCTCCTCACCCCACACAAGGACCAGCATACTCTGGAATTTGTGTCTTCCATGGAGTTGACTTAGAGAGTGGCTAGATGACCTCTGAGGGACAGGGGACACACAGAGCCCCTGGGAGAAACCTGCAGACTGCTTCACAATAAGCCTGAGCTAGAGATAGACCATATATTGAAATGGGAACTTAACAGTTCTTTGTAAAGTCAGTTGAGTCGGATGGTGTTTTACTAAAGCAAACACGTGAAGGGGTGTTTCATTGAAGCGGACACGGGAGAAAAGATGTTCTACTAAAACAAACATGTGAAAAGACATGCGATAGAGCATTCTTTGCTAACCACATACATGTATTGGTCTGTCTTATAATGCATAGTTGAGCTCTTTATGTTGGGACTCTACAGAGAGAAATATGCCAAAAAACTTTTGGTGGTATGTCTTGACTTCTTGTTGCTTGTGTGGACTCAGGCTGATTGGGAGAGTGATGTCAGCTGAGACAGACACACGTGTTCCGACAAGACACATGTTGAGCCAAGACCCGTGGAGGACATACGATGTTTGGAGCATGTAAATAGGACTTGACAGACAGTGCCGGGGGCTGAGTTAGGCTTGCTTATAGAGCTAGCTGTGTAAGCTTGTGGGTCTCAAGTCTTCACTGATTCTCCCTTCCCTGAGAGAGGCAGAGCGAAGAGCTTTTCCTGGTGTTCCTGTTGGCCCTGGTCATCTTGCTGACTCAGCTGAGGTTGAGGCCTGGCTGCCTCTGCTGGGCCGTGCCGCCTCTGCTGGGCCGTGCCGCCACTGCTGATTCTTGTTTGCTATCTATCCCTTCTCTACCAAACTGGACTGCTGGTGTATCTGTGAAGTGTTTGCAACTGGATCGAGCTGCCACTGCTGACCTGGGAACTGAACTGCTGATTTCCAGACAACACAGACAGGAGCTGTTTCAAAGAATCTTTCTAAACAGGCCCACCTCCCCTGTGTCCTTTCTTTCCCACTACATCTGATGGGTGGTGGGCTAGAAGAGAGGTTAAAGTGTTTAAGAACCATCATTAAAAATAAGGTTTGAAAAAATTCAAGATACAATACATGCCTGAGTGTCTGACATCACAGGCGATGCCTATTAAGTCAAACAAAGACAGATGTGCTAAAGAGATTTCAAGACATCCAAATACACTGTCTCTATCATGTAATCAAGTCAATCCCTTGCAGACGTGTCCACAGACCAGCCTCAGTTGAGACTCTTGAGAAAAGTCTCCTTAAGTTCTGTCAGGTGAGCAGAGCTAAGCTAGACAGTGGCTGAGGTCTCTGACCTGTGTGTTCTGAATCGCAACACCTGTAGCCAACATCAAACCCAAAGGAATTCCAATATTTATTTCTCATATTTAAACAAAATGGGACGGGGTATGTGGCTGCGCCAGTCAGTAGAGTGCTTGCGGAGCCTACACGACCCCGGGACCCATCCCAGCACGACATGAACGGAGTATTGTGGCGTGTGTGTGTGTGTGTGTGTGTGTGTGTGTGTGTGTGTGTGTGTGTGTAATCCTGGCACCGGTGAGATGGAGGCAGGGCGATCCGGAGTTCAAGGTCATCCTCAACTACAAAGCAAGGTCAAGGCCAGCCTGGACTGCATAAGACCTGCTTATAAAACAAAAGCAAAATTAATATATCGTCACAGTCTCTTGGTGTGAGCTCCCCTTTCTGACCATACGACTCCGAGGTAGTAACAGAGTCTTTCCAATTCTATCTGTGGAATCTAAACTTGAGTCCACACTCTCCGTATCTCTCCTCTTTGTCAAAGGCATTATCAGTGAACTCTGAATTTATCTCAAGTCCCTGTGATAAGCAGAGTTGGTACACTTATCTCTGGGCCCTTTGGTGGAAAGGATATCAGTCAACAGACACCGCCCAGAATGGTGATATCAGACAAGAATTGCACCTTAATCTACAATCTAACAGGCCCGTCTTCCATTAAGCTTGTACCTGTATTTTATTATATAGTCAAGCCAGTTATATATGGCTCACGGAGAAAATGCATTTTATGATCTTGTTAGAAGAAATGGTCTCCCTGGGATCATTTTAAGCCAATAATTTCATACTTTCCTCCTCCGCCATACCTGGGACATTAACTTATTAGCCACTCTGGTGTCAAGCCTAATGTGTTTTAAATACTTAAAACAAATTCCAGGCAACGCAGGGCTGGAGACTGGATTTTCTGCCGGCAATGAGTGATCTCGGTTACCAGGGGGAACCAGTCTTAGCAGACTGTGAGGGAAGGCTTGGCTGTCGGCCTCTGGTGCACAGGAAGCTTGGTTTCTCTCACAGAAGGACGATCATGCCTGCTGGGCTTCAGAAGTCCTGATGTTGTGTTGAAATGTCCCCTTGGCTCGCCCTGGGGCTGGCTCTCTGAGAGGTGGGTCATCTGTCGGGCCATGGAGGCTGTGGTTGTAGGTTACTAGGGCCTCCTTGGAAAGGTCTTGTGATGGGAGGAGATCCGGTTTCCACAGGGTGAAGAAGTTACCAGGGACAGAAGCCTATTGCAATTCCTGAACACGTGTTCACATGTGTGTGAGTGTGGCTGTGGATCTTCTATAACCTTACATGTGTTACTTACATGTGCTTATGTGTGTGTATACCTACACGTGTGTCTATGCATGTGGTTATATGTATGAGAACATCCAGACATCCGTACCAGTCTCTGTTTACCTTATATTTTTCTGGCCAATTGGCTTGCCAATGAGCTCCAGGGATCCACTTGTCTCTGCCCCTTACACATGTGCAGTGCGGTACCTGGATCTTATGTGAGTGCTAAGGATCCAAGCACAGGTTCTCATGCGTGTACAGCAAGACCTCCACATACTGAGCCATTTCCTATCCCTCAAATCATGTGTGTATGTGTGTGTATGTGTGTGTGCATGTGTGCATGGTGTGTGTGTGTGTGCCTGCGCGCACCTCCGCCAGTGCGTTATGTTATGTCTTTCTCTAATGTTTGCCACCTTATTTTGTTGAGACATGTTTCTCTGAATCCAAAGTCTGCAGCTTTGCCTAGGCTTGCCAGCCAGCGAGCTCCTAGGATCTGCCTGTCTCCAGGGATATATGTGCACACAGTCTGACTTTTAAATGTCTGCTGAGGAGGTGGACTCAGAGCCTCTTCCTTTCACAGTGAGCACTCTCACCGACTGAGCCACTCCTGCAGATCCCCTTTTTATTGGCCCTGTCACCTTGGGCATTTCCACACACACCCCAGTTCCTGAATAGTGATTTATTATTTATTAATAAATGCCAAGGCCATAAGCTAGGCTTGTTCCCTGCCAGCTTGGAACTCGGTTATCTGGCTTCATTTATACTGTTCTGTGTCTGCCGCAGGGCTGGTTACCTCTCCTCAGTGTCATGTCTGACTTCCTCCAAGTCCAGGTGACAAATCTTCCTGCCTGACTATGTCCCATAGTTCTCCTCTCTGCTGGGTGTCCCACCTTCTAATCTTATTGGCAATCAGATTTTTATTGACAGGTAATTCTTCCACATAATACACAAAAGATTATCCCTGCCTCTCTCCACTTTAGTCCAATAAAAGGCTCTTTCTCTAACACCCATAAACTATATACAATAAGAGCAATTATGAAAATATAACAACAGAGATACCATCTTTTAAAGTTTCCACTTTTTATGATTCTGTATCCATCTGCCTTTTCTGTCCAGTGTGGTAGGTAGAATAATGGCCCWAGGATGTCCATGAGCTAATCTTCAGGACCTGGGATGGTGTTCTGCTCCAAGGCCRGGAGACTCTGCATAYGTACGTGTATTGTGGATTCCGAAAGGAGACACCTCCTGGACTCTCCGGGAGGAGGGCTTTCTCAGGCTGGCTCAGGAAGGATAAAGTAGAAGAGTTGGGTGAGGTTGCAAGTGTGAGCCATGCTGGCTTTGGGGATGGAAGGAGGGAAGACTCGTCCTGGATGTGGGCAGCACCATCCTGTGCAGTGGGGTCCTGGCTAAATACAAAAGAAACGTGGGAGAAGTCAGGTGCCTGCTGGTCCTGCTCCTGTCCCAGACTTTCTGCTTCCTGCTCCCCTGACATGTGGGGAGCAGTCCCAGCCACCTGCTCCCACCTCCACGAACTCTGCCATACCTTCCCGTCATGGTGGCTACCACCCTCTTGATCAAGCACAGGCCACATTTAATCTTTCCTCTCAGACCTGCATTTTGTCACGTATTTGGTCAGAGTCATGAATGCAGACACCTAAACATGCATTCAACACCACACACTTCAGCCCTTCTCTGGTTTCCTCTTCCTCTTGGCCATCGTCAAGAGAGGGGCCAACTTGTACCTTTGCTCTCTGTTTGTGTAACCTCACCTCCACCATTACAGTGTGGGTATTACTACCTTATTTAAAAGGACAGCTCATCCCTACTGCACAAGGTCATGTTCTCTTAGCTTCTGCCATATGGTGGGGTCATTAACCTCTTTCACCAGCTACCTGAGCCCACTCCTGGAATACCAGCTCATGTCTCTTTTGCTAGATGCATTTTGTCTATTTATCAGGTGATAACATCATAGCTGACGAACATCAGACTCCACACCTGTTCTTGTTACTGTTGAAATCGTTGAGCGGGTGGACCAGTCCAGTCTAGCGCCACAGTCTGCCAGTTCTATTTCTCAACTAGCACTGCATATGAAGCCACCTGTTCTGGAACAGTCTGGGCCCGGCGTATGAGGGACCAACTCGTGGTGCTGTGATATTGAACACAGACAGATGGATCCAGGATTGCAGGGTGTAGTTGGTTGGGCACTCACAGATGCATCTTCTCGGAGATGGCACAAGACCTGGGACGGACTGATGTGGCTTCACCCAGGGTGGAGGGCACCTACCTTGCTCAGAGCTCTCCCACCCCCAGGGTAGGTTGCAAATCTCCAAGTATCTCTACAGGGGTTTCATGTTTACAATTTTCTTGTTAAACCATGTGAGGAAAAGTGACTGGCATCAGTCCGTAGTGGTAGGGGTCGCTCAGGTAGAGGTAGGGGTCACTCAGGTAGTGGTAGGGGTCACTCAGGTAGTGGTAGAGGTCACTCAGGTAGAGGTAGGGGTCACTCAGGTAGTGGTAGGGGTCACTCAGGTAGAGGTAGGGGTCACTCAGGTAGAGGTAGGGGTCACTCAGGTAGTGGTAGGGGTCACTCAGGTAGTGGTAGGGGTCACTCAGGTAGAGGTAGGGGTCACTCGGTAATGGTAGGGGTCGGTCACTCAGGTAGAGGTTACCACTCAAGATGGCTGCATTCATGTCCCTGAACCAGACAAGTACCTTCCACACATGGTCACATCTCAGACTCCTGCAGCCTCACCTGTAATGCTCGGTAGGCAGATCCAATTCCATCCAGCCACAGTGCACCTCACCGGACCAGGAGCAGCCAGTAAAGACTCAAATGACTGCCGGGCGGTCGTGCATGCCTTTAATCCCAGCACTTGGGAGGCAGAGGCAGTTGGATTTCTGAGTTCGAGGCCAGCCTGGTCTACAGAGTGAGTTCCAGGACAGCTAGGGCTTCACAGAGATGGCTTCGCTGTTTATTGGACAAAGGCACAGTCCCCACAAGGGACTTAACACAGATGTGCCTTCTGCCACCTGCTTTACCCTTGTTTCTCGCTGTATCCCTTCATCCTTCCTTTCTGAGATCATCCTGGACGTTCCCATGCCCACATCCCCYGCTTCTTGCATGTGAGCTCTTGGTGCTGGAGTAGAATCTAATTCTACTAAACTGCTATAGGCCATGCCCCCCCTCCTCTTCCTTGTGTAGGATTCAGTGCAGCGTGCCCCTTCACCTGTCCTCAGCCTCTGAGGAAACAGTCGCCCCCCACACCGCAGTGTGGTAAAGACCCTGTAACTGTGTCATTCTCTCATCAGTTCACAAGGTCCTCAGGGCCATGGAACTTACAGTACAGGAACGACGGGGGGCCCCAGGCGAGCCACCTGGCACTTAGCAGGGGCTCGCTAGACACCTGCCGAGTGAGCGAATTGGTTTCTGTGGCTCTATGAGTTGAGGCCAGGCTGTCGGACTAGCGGGCAAGACTTCTGCCAGTATCGATTTGCAGGCAGGACTCTACGTGTAAATGCGTTTTGCTGTTCTGCCTTAGGACCCAATTTCTGAAAATTAGATTTTAAATGTTGTATCCTCCTCGCTCACTCCATGTGCTTTCAGACAACCAGCGCATAATGCAAAATGAAAGGCGTGGAAAATGGACCCATTTAGTGTACTCTATTCAAAATCTGTTAAGCTATTTTTAAATTCTCATGAACCTTGTGCTCCTGGGGGTAGGCAGAAAAGGAAAAGAAGGATAGGAGGAGGGAGAGGAGGAGGGAGGGGAAGAGGGAGGAGAGGGGAGGGAAGGAGAGAGAGGGAGGAGGGAGGAGGGAGGAGGGAGGAAGGAGCTGGCTGTAGCTAGTGGGATACTGCAGATTGTTTTGTGCTGTTTAGTTTCCATTTTAGAAGAAAACCAAATGTGATTTCTGAATTGAGAGACTGAAATGAGATTCGGACTGAATTGCTGCTCCCCTCCACTCTTGCTATGGGGAGCACAGGCTGCTTGTGTGCCATGTGCTGAGCACATTACCCTCCATCCTGCCTCCCAACTGATCTGCTCCTCTGGCTCTGCCACAGGTGGGAAGCGGGTTCAGACAGGGCCACCAGAGAGGTGCACATAGCTAGACTCAGTTTGGAATGTGATCTTTTTAAGGTGTATGTGGAGTATTTTATCAGTTTAGTCTGTGTGTGTGTGTGTGTGTGTGTGTGTGTGTGTGTGTGTGT
>BDUI01017925.1:13120-15620 GCA_002335545.1 Apodemus speciosus
AAAAAATATCATCCCGAGTGAGGTAACCCAATCACAAAAGGAAATACATGGTATGCATTCACTAGTAAGTGGATATTAGCCCAAGAGCTCTGAATACCCAAGATACAATTCATAGACCACATGAAGCTCAAGAAGAATGAAGACCGTAAGTGGATATTAGCCCAAGAGCTCTGAATACCCAAGATACAATTCATAGACCACATGAAGCTCAAGAAGAATGAAGACCAAAGTGTGAGTGCTTTGGTTCTTCTGAGAGGGGAACAAAATACTCACAGAAGCAAATATGGAGATAAAGTGTAGAGCAAAAACTGAAGGAAAGGCCATCCAGAGACTGTCCCACCTGGGGATTAACCCCATATACCATCACCAAACCCTGATGCTATTGTGGATGCCAATAAATGCTTGCTGAAAGGAACCTGATATGSTGCCTACTGATAGGCCCTGCCAGAACCTTGCAAATACAGAGGTGGACGCTCGCAGCCAACCATTGGACTGAACTTAGGGTCCCCAATGGAGGAGTTAGAGAAAGGACTGAAGGAGCTGAAGGGGTTTRCAACCCTATAGGAAGAACAACAATATCAACCAACCAGATACCCCAGAGCTCCCAGGAACTAAGCCATCAACCAAGAAGTACACATGGCTCCAGCTGCATATGTAGCAGAGGATGGCCTTGTCAGGTATCAATGGGAGGAGAGGTTCTGGGTCTTATGGAGGCTCGATACATGCTCCAGTGTAGGGGAATTGAGGGCGGGGAGGAAGGAGTAGGTGGGTGGGTAGAGGAACACCATCATAGAAGCAAGGGGAGAGAGTATGGGATAGGGTGTTTCCAGGAGGGGGAACCAGGATAAAGGATAATATTTGAAATGTAAATAAAGAAAATATCCAATAAAAAAGGAAAAAATGGAGGTTAGGAGGTGGGGCTTTGTTGGAGGGAGTAGGTCCCTGGCGATGGGCTTTGAGAGTTTAAAAGCTGTGTTGAGGTTCTYTCTTTGTTTCCTGTTTTGCCATTTCAGATGTGMGGTCTCAGTCTCCTGCCTCATTCATTAAGCCTGTCTGCTGCCATGCTTCCCTGTGGTAATGGAAGTAGAATCTGCTCTCTGGAACTGTGTACTCACATAAACCCTTCCTGCTGTAGGTTGTCTTCCTCATGGTATATTATCACAATAGAAAAATAACTAATGTGTAGATAGGTAAGACATGCAGGCATAAAGGAGAATATATGGATTCATATGCCAGGTAGGTAATAACTGATAAATTGTAGATAGATTAGAAGGGTAGAAATAGATGATAAAGAGATAAATAAGATAGAAAGGTGATAGACAAAATGACAGATGTGGGATCGATAGAGTAAATAGACAATAGATAAGTTGGTAAACTATCCAAATAGTTTGAATGACAGATGGTGATAGATGATAGGTAGACAGATAGATAATGTATAGATGATAGATGAATAGATAATAAATGATTGACAGATGATAGCTAGATAACAGATAAACAGATAATAAAAGATATATAGATTGATAGATGATAGATAATTGATAGGTAAAAAATGATAGATATAGACAGATGATAAATAGATAATAAATGATAGATGGTAGATAGAAGATAGATAGATAATAAATGATAGATAAATAGATAGATAATAAATGATAGATACATGATATAATAGGCAATAAATGATAGATGATAGGTAGATATAGATAGATGATAAATAGATAATAAATGATAGCTAGCTAGACAGATGATTGCTAGATCAGATTGCTAGACAGATAATAGATAGATGATAAGTAAATAGATAACAAATGATAGATGATAGATAGATGATAGATAGATAGATAGATAGATAGATAGATAGATAGATGGATGATATTATGTAGAGAGGTGGCAGCTTGTTAAATGATGAATAGATGGATGGAGGGTGGAGGGTTGGAAGGACAATAGATGGATGGGTAGATGATAGGTAAACGAGAGATTAGAGAAGCTGGGGCCTCAGGAAACTTACATGAATACCGAGAAGGCCTGTTAGGCTTCCCATAAGCTGGAGACCTAGAGAAGTGGAAGACCTGAGAACCAGTGACCCACAATATTCCTTTCAGGCTAAGATCTCAGGAGCAAGATGGAGGAGGGTGGGTCCAGTCCTGCACTGAAACACCAGAAGACATGACGTTTTTGATGTGTGAAGGTTAATCTTGATCTGGTTTATCCAATCCTATAGGAGAAGCTCCTATAGGATTAGTAAAGCACACATGTGCACATCTGTGTGTGTCCTGGGATCAGCCAGGTTTGGGTAGATCATCAGGGCTCTGACCTAATTAGTGGTTTAATCCATGGAGGGATCTGAATTTGAACAGATTCATATCAAGTAGGTGGCGACGCTGAGGAGAGACGTGAAGCTGGATGGAAGGAAGCAGTCTCTGGTGGCCATGCCTTGTCCTACACGCCTGGGCTAGCCTGCTCTCTCCTTCCTGTCTACTGTGGGCTTTAGTAGCTTCCTCCTCCG
>BDUI01017925.1:20620-25277 GCA_002335545.1 Apodemus speciosus
ATCAAGGGGTGACACATAGCAGTCTGGCTCTCTGTACCACCAGGCTACATCTCCACACTTTGTCTCCTTACTTCAGAAAAGAAACTATCTCTTCCTTTTCAGAGACAGACTCACTCTGTAGCTCATTCTGGCCTTAAACTCACAATAATCCTCCTGTCCCAGCTCCTCCAGTCCCATGATGATAAGCACGAGGCACCACGCCTGCCAGAGAGTGGTATTTTAAAAAAGCTTGCTGAGATTTCAGTTGGCACAGAAACGATCTTATTCAATCTGCTTTTCACTCTCAGCCTCTTAAGTGTAAAGAAGCCCATGCAGTTCCTCAAAATCACATCGTCAGAGTCTGGGCAGGTGGCTCAGTGGGCTGTGTGTTTGCTCCATCATCATGAGGACTTAAGTTCAGACATATGACATCCATGTGAAAAGCAGGGCACAGCTCTGTGCCAGCAATGGGAGGAAGACACAGGAGAATTTCTGGGGCATCCCAGTGATGGGAGGCAGACACAACAGGATCTCTGGTTCAATGGCCAGCCAGTCTAGAGTACACATTAGATGCTGTCAGGAGATACTCTGCCTCAAAAGTAAGGTGGGGAGTGGTTGAGGAAGTCACCTGGCATTGGCCTCTGGCCACCACAGCATGTGCACATCCGTGCATGCATACCAACATGGATACATGCAAACCAACAYGGATACATGCATACCCCGCACCCCAGTGACACATACRAAGACTAGAATCTGTCTCTTGGCATCTGTCCCATTACTAATGTGCATGGATGTTCACAATGACAGTGTTTGTGTTTAAGATGTCCACATGGTCCTGGAAGGCCTGTGAGGTGCATGCCCAAACCACCACACACTTTTCCATGGTTTCCTTTTCCTATAGATGAAGTGACAGATTGGTTCCATCGGAGCTGTTTGTTATTGGTTCTTCCCGCCCCTCTGATTCGCACAGACCTACGGCTGTCCGTCAACCCAACCTGCCACGAAACATCTTCACAAATGAGTTCCTTTCTGTATGGACCATCTCATCTGTTTCAGCATGGTGGCCCAGSCAATAATGAAACTTGTTGCTAGTTGATGCAAATAAAGATACAAAAAGGATAGTTGCACCTCGGTGTTTCTTTGGCATTTTGGCCAAAGTAATGGTGTGAGAGAAACAAAGGTCAGGAGAGCGTTGCACTTGAGAGCTTGCTGGTCCACAGTTCCCTGCTCAGACCCTCAAGACCTGAAGCTGAAATGCAGCCAGGAGCGATCTTCCAAATGCAAGCCAATCACACTCTTCCCTACCCGGGGCCCCAGGAGATAGAAACTTCTGGAGAAAGAGCTCCCTGCACTAGGATGCTTCTTTCACCTGGAATCAGCCACAAATAAAAATGCACAGTGTCAGGAACACACAATTTGATAGACCCYTTGGAAGGAGGGAGCCCGTCAAAGGAGACATCTTAAGGAAGAGGTCAGGCCAACTCTGTCACGTACTTCCTCCAAACAAAGGCAGAGCTTGATGCCTCCTGTGTGGCCTTGTTTTACTTCTGGCATGTACAGGGGAAATTGCCACATGGCTGAATGTTGAAAGCCTCTCRGAAAGATTGATGGGTGACTCTCTAACTGCATCCTATTTAAACAACCAAACCCTGACCTAGAAAAGGATTCCCTTCAGCCCAACGGTTCCTGCACTATGCTGAAATCTTCATAGTCATGATGGGACATTGTATCTTGCCACTCAGGCTGTTGTTGCAAGTGGGTTTTCTTATTTCTTTTGTGTTAGGAAAGAAACATTTCTGAGACATGCCCTCTTCACAGTGCCCATTACGAACAGTGTCTCAGACCTGCTTTTTCAAGCTCCTTCTATCTTCTCTGTTTCCTTAACCACTTTGTTCTTTCTGATACAATCTATTTGACTCTCAACATTTCAGTTTACAAAGAATCATGAATCATCAGGAAGACAGAAGAATCAAAATAACTTTTCTCTTCCATTCCTTACCTGCCTAYCAAGATTGCTTTAGTGAAAGAGTAGCCATGGGACAAGGCTTATACATAGAGAAGGAGTTAGAGTGATGATTTATTTTCCAAGAACTGGGTGATTTATAAGGGAGCATTTTTCTTTTCATATCGAGTTCTTCATCTGCTCCATAATATTTTCTCCAAATAGATAGTGTAAGAGAAAAATACAGCACATTATTATCTTAAAATATACCTCATCAATAAAGTAAAAATATATTCTACAAATTAGAAATGTCTAGAAGCAGAATTAATGCTGACCCTGTGAAAATCCTTGATTTTTGGAAATAGCCAAGTTACAGCTTTGAGGGATGATGTTCAACATTTGAGTGTGCTGTCTTGTTCTATTGCTCTCTTCCTTATATTTCTTTTATACAGAACTGTTCATATCAGTGTGATTTCATTTCAGTTTAATGACAATTGAAAGACCGGATTTTCAAATCAACTCATATTTCCAGGCAGCAGGCGGGAGTGAATTTTGGACGACATTCTTCANGGTTCCTGCACTATGCTGAAATCTTCATAGTCATGATGGGACATTGTATCTTGCCACTCAGGCTGTTGTTGCAAGTGGGTTTTCTTATTTCTTTTGTGTTAGGAAAGAAACATTTCTGAGACATGCCCTCTTCACAGTGCCCATTACGAACAGTGTCTCAGACCTGCTTTTTCAAGCTCCTTCTATCTTCTCTGTTTCCTTAACCACTTTGTTCTTTCTGATACAATCTATTTGACTCTCAACATTTCAGTTTACAAAGAATCATGAATCATCAGGAAGACAGAAGAATCAAAATAACTTTTCTCTTCCATTCCTTACCTGCCTATCAAGATTGCTTTAGTGAAAGAGTAGCCATGGGACAAGGCTTATACATAGAGAAGGAGTTAGAGTGATGATTTATTTTCCAAGAACTGGGTGATTTATAAGGGAGCATTTTTCTTTTCATATCGAGTTCTTCATCTGCTCCATAATATTTTCTCCAAATAGATAGTGTAAGAGAAAAATACAGCACATTATTATCTTAAAATATACCTCATCAATAAAGTAAAAATATATTCTACAAATTAGAAATGTCTAGAAGCAGAATTAATGCTGACCCTGTGAAAATCCTTGATTTTTGGAAATAGCCAAGTTACAGCTTTGAGGGATGATGTTCAACATTTGAGTGTGCTGTCTTGTTCTATTGCTCTCTTCCTTATATTTCTTTTATACAGAACTGTTCATATCAGTGTGATTTCATTTCAGTTTAATGACAATTGAAAGACCGGATTTTCAAATCAACTCATATTTCCAGGCAGCAGGCGGGAGTGAATTTTGGACGACATTCTTCAGCTTCTTGCAGTGGATCTCCTACTTGCCTGTCAAATGTCACCTTGTTCTGTGCAAGGTGACACACACACACACACACACACACACACACACACACACACACACACACACACACCAGTTCTCTCTTATAGTCTTGGTCTTCTCAGCACCGTGTCTTCCTTGAGTTCTCCTGAAGATCAGCTGGCCAAAGCTTCCCTTCTTCCACTATTCTTAGAAACAGCCATTCCTGAGAACCAGAGAGCAAAGGACCCTACCAGCTGGAGGAAGACCTGGATGGAGGCATGGCCGGGTGGAGCTGTCTTACTTCCTGTGAGTGGACAAAAAACACTGTATCCTCAGGAATGGAGTCTCCCCCAGCCGGGGCTGCTGGAGAACTTATCTTATGGCTTAAAAGCCTTCCATGATCCCATAAACCTTTGTCTTACCTTTCCAAACACAAAGGAGCCTAAGTTTCTCAGAGCCTAGGATATGTCCGCAAGGGCTATATCGGGCAAGAGCAAAGAGATAGTGGGGAATGGAAGAACAATGGCTTCAGCTAAGGAAACAATGGGCCATTTACTCCAATACTTTGCCTGGACATTTCCAGATATCTTGGAATGTGCATGTAGCTATCGGATAATAGGAAAGGGAAAGTGATACCCTAATTGTGAGAGAGGCAGTTTCTCTGATATCAGACCCCTCATAAACCCTATCCTTTCTATCTATTTCTTAGCTGTGACCAAAGCCAGCCTAATTTCTGCATTCCAGCGAGTGGCACTGTTGAGGCAAATCCTCCTGCATGGGAAAGAGGTAGGACATCTGGCTAGCACTTTCTATACCTGCTCGGAGGTGGGGCCGCAGCAGTGCTGGGAGAGCTGATATCTAGGAGGGACCAGCCAAAGAGCTTTGCAAGAAGCTAAGAAGAGCCGGGACGAGGCGCCCGTGCCTTCGCAGGCAGGCTGCTTGGTTGGAAGGCTAGATGCKTTCCTATGTTCCCATCTTCCTTGTAAGCACTAGAATCCATGTGATCGCAAAATACACTGGTGAGGAAGAAACATAAGAAGATTTCAGAAAGTATGTGTACTGTCTAGTTTCTGTCAGCATGACACAAATAAACCTATTTGGAAATAAAGTAACTCATCTGAGGAGTTGCCTCCGTCAAAGGTCATTCCCTGTGGGCGTTGTCTGTGGGAAATTTTCTTAATTGCTAATTGGTGTAAGAGGACCCAAGCTACTGTGGGTGATGTCATCCTTAGGCAGGTGGGCCTGGGCTATGTAAGAGGAGTTGCTGGGCAAGCCAGCAGAAGCAAGCTTGTAAGCAGCCTTCCTCCCTGCTCCCGTCTCTGCCCTCGCCTGAGT
>BDUI01017930.1:10618-32808 GCA_002335545.1 Apodemus speciosus
CTCTGTAGACCAGGCTGGCCTCGAACTCAGAAATCCACCTGCCTCTGCCTCCCAAGTGCTGGGATTAAAGGCGTGCGCCACCACTGCCCGGCAAGTTTATAATTTTTTAACAACAAATACGTAATGGGCAATTCTTAAAGAATTACTATTCTTTTAAGAGAAACCAGTAAAATATACTCAAAATTGCTTGGAGCACATAAAGTAGGTTAATTAATTCTTCTTTCACAGTTCAAAATGGTGCCCCTCTTCGGTGGCTTCATGCAGCTCCACAGGATTTGTAGGCAGATGTGTGAGATGTGTAAGTATGTAGGTGCCGAAAACGTGTGGCTAGGTCGTATGTGCATGTCTTTATTATTAACTTTTGATTTTAAACAGTATAACATCCTGAAAATAGTTTAATAAGAAGGGGATAATATTACAGATGCAGAACTTGGAATGGGGCTACTCGTGCTTATTTTGGGAAGGATGCTGAGAAGTATGCTCTAATTATTTGTTTTCTAAATCCTGGGATGCATTGTCACCGATGTGCACACATTTATAATATGGTCTAAGTTTATAAGTCATGATTGCTGTACCTCATCCTTCACTCTTCACTTCCTTATCTCCCGAAGTCTCCCAAAGCTAGAATGTTAGGTATGAATCCTGAATAGTGGGATGTCAATATTACCTCTGATTCCATTTTAACATCCCATCTCTTCAGTGGCGTTGCCTGTTTTACATGTTTACCTTCCCTTTAAGCTTGCAAACTGTTTTGTGACTTTGACATTTTCTCATTTAGAAAAGAAATCATCACATTTTTTTCCCACTGAATCCTGTACCCTCTCCTTCCAGCAACCATTTAAGTTGGTCTGGACTCATTTCGCCCCCGCCCCCCTGAATTTGGAAAAGGTAACATCACAGGAGGAAGCTTGCATTCCTTCCCATGTGTGCTGAGGCGAACAGTCCACCACTGCCTTGAACTTATGATCAGCGAGGACTCAGTGTCAGGCTTAGTCATAGCACCACAGGAATGTTTCCTGGAGCCCAAGTCACAGCCAGTTTTAGAACAGCTTTCCAAGTTCATGACTTCTGGAAGCTTTTTTCAAATCTCTTTGCCTCTCTCAGGGGAAGAGATCATGTGCCAGCTGTCTTAAAATAGTCTAATGCCATGTGGCCTTAGATGGGTTTGATGAAGTTACTTCTTCTGCATACTCCTAGGGACTCCTGTGTGTATAAACTCTCTCATTATCAAGTTCTCGAGAGTCATCTGAAATGGTGCCTACCAGGCTTCCATCAGTAATTGAAGCTGCACCAAAGTTTAAAGACTCTTCCATTGTTCCATTTGGCCCACTGTCTAAAGAGGTCCTCCACTGTATCTTCTTTCTCTTACTAGTTTCTTCTCAGAACTCATCTCTCTTGTTTCCTCTCCATCTCTACATTAGATTTGAATGGGATAATAGAAAGACAGGTATAAAGATCAGTATTTATTATTCTCACATCTGCATTTATTCTGTGGAAAATCTGCCTTTCATATTTTAAAATTTTTGTCACTCAAAAAAAAAAAATTCACCGATACAGCCATCTCAAGTTAGAAACCATAATGTGCATTTATTTGTTGAGACATTTTTGGTAGTTGAAAAACAAGAAGTGATCCGTTTTTCTCTGTCATTTTTTCAGTCCTACATTCCTATTCCTTGGGACATACTTCCAGATTCACAGAACTGTTGCATGAAATGGGAAGACAATATGGAAAAAGAATGAGATTCTATTAATAAGAAACACATGGATGCACACAAACACGCTATGCTTCCTTTTTTTCTTTCATTCATATAGAGATGTTCCCTCTCTCTACTTGTGATTCTCTTATGTCCGTATTACTGGATGTAGGAAGGAACTAAGTAAGAATGCCCTAATTTCTCTATTCTTCAACACAAATCCCATTGGTTCCACAGTAGGATGATAGCTGCCAGTTAAAAAGACTCTGATCACACTCAGTACCTTCCAGCTACTGCCCTAGATGTTTTTTCTTCTCTTAAAAATTTCTCCAAAGAGTCTTCAACACTTTGAAGTTGATATCTTTACTGGTAATATCTACTGGCACCTAGAAAGCAATATTAAATGACTAACATGTTCCCTATTGTAGAAATTTAAAACAAAAAATAACCTGGGCTTTGCTAGAATGTACTCTTGTTATCTACTCACTAGTTAATACATTACTAGCTGTGTTTGAGTTATAAACATCATCATTTACACACTCAATTTTCTCTGCTTTAAATGTTCCTTCTCCCTCTGTTGCTCTGAGTTAATGCATGTTAACCTGACCTTGCTCACTAAGATTTTCTTAATACAATATCTTAAAACTGCCTCAATATAAGAGAACAATAATTATAACAATTTCACACACACTTGTGATTATCTGATTGAAAATCAGTTTTCTTGCTAAAACAGGAACAGTATCTGCTACAGAGCTCACTATTGTAGTCTGACACACCAATATTATCGAGTCTCCTAAAAATGTATTCAATGAAAACGTATTTCTCTAACTTTGAAGGAGTATCTGTGGAATTTATCGCTGACAAAATCAAGAGACTGTTCAGTGAGCTGCAAGAGTTTGGCTCCTCTATATTATAGTATTGCTTTTGTAATTAGGTGCTAATTAAAAGTTCAAATACAGGAACTGGAAGGAGGTCTCAGTGGTGGAGAGTGCTTTAGGCATGCTATTTACAGAGGGCCCTGGTTTGATTGGAAGTGATGTGGCGGCTGACCATCATTCATGACTCCAGTTCCAGGGTATATCTAACATCCTTTTCTGACTTTGGTGCACACCAGCAAGCATGTGACAGTGCACTCATGTACATGCAGGGAAAACACTCATACCCATAAAACAAATAGGTTAAAAACATTAATTTTGAATATAAAATCAGTACTGTTATATTATCCCTTTAACTAATTTTGAAGTGATAGTATTTGCATGCTTATAGCCAGTTTTATCTTCAAAACATTATCAATTTAAGCTATGAAAGGAAGGCAGCTTAGTTATTAAGCTTAATCAGCAGAATTCATTCTCTTGAGTCTATCTTCTATCGATATATCACCAAAAAACAGTGGAGACTATAACTATAGCCAACTATGATAATCTCACATCAATTTGTATTTAAAATCAAGCGTATAATTTTAGCAATGCTTTAATGTTTAAGATATAACACTAGCCTTTAAGGACAGCTTTCATGTTTCCATTTATATCTACTTTTTATTATATATTTAAAACACTCTCTATAACAGAAGATGCCTTGCTTTGCACAATAAAGTCAAAAGTTATGTAATGTCCCCCAACTCATCCTACATCATTTAGTTATATTTTGGTGATTTTTCTAATAATTTTAAATGATATAACATCATATGGAATCTTCAACTTTCAAAGTATATGCTTTACTCAATAATTCAATAAATTTCTTGTCAGATATACCAGTTAGCTTCTGTCAACTTGACACAGACTTGGGTTCTATGGGAAGAAGAGATCTCGATGGAAGAAATGCCTCCATAATCACTGCCTGTGGCCATATCTTGATTGATGATTTACATGGAAGAATCTAGCTGGTTGTAGGCAGAGCCATCCCTGGGCAGATGGTTCTGGGTTCCTGCTCCTGCCCTGATTTTCCTTAAACGATTAGGGAAGGTAAGCCAAATAAACCATCTCCTGAGCAATTTGCTGGTTTTCCCTTGGTCTTTATCACGTCATGTGACAGTAAACTAGGACGTCAAGTGGTGGTGGGAACACTGAATTTTTGTCTCTTAGATTTGATTCCATGTGATGCTGACTTCAGGTATATAAGGCGGTTGAATTTTTCACTGTGTCTGAGTAAGGATTCAGGGCTTTTTTGCTCTGTCATTCAGCGTTTGCCCTCCTTCAGGCCCATCCATGTGCACGCCCTATGCCTGCTGACACAGGCTCTGTAAATTCGTGTATACATTGGTCTTGGTGTGTTTACAAAGCCTTGCTGCCTTGGAGTCTTCAACCTTCTGTGACTCTTTCAATCTCCCTGCCTCCTCTTCTACGGGGTTTTCTGGGCGGTAAAGGGAGGGAACTGAAGATGTCATCCCACTTCAGACCAAGCATGTCAAGCTCTCTCACTCTTTGCAGCTTGTTAAAATACTGATTCGTCTCTCACAAAATGGAGATAAAAGTATATTCCTTAACACTTTCTACAGTTCATCTGAGAGAACACAGAGGATTTAAAAAAAAAATAAAGAAGAAGAAAATCCTATTTTACTGTCTGTTTCCACAAGGTTGACTTCTTATTGATCCAATCTGTGTGGATTTTACTGATTTGCAAAACCTACTTTGACATTTGTGCGCTGTCATCTGACTCAGGATGAAGTCTGGGATTCAGCATCCATTGTATCCTTTCTCTAGCTGAAAATAACCCAGAAAAGATAAACACATTTTTGCATAAAATATTTTGGCACCAAAATATTCTGAGTTACTGAACAAAGATTGTGCCTATTGCAACACTTTGGCTATGTCTGTCTAGAGTTCCAGAATATCACAGCTGTCAATTAGGATGCTTCGTTTTTGAGAAAAAACTCTAGAACACTGATCCCTATCTTTAAGGTGACCAGAAGATCATTTTATTTTAATCTTACTTGCTTAACTAGTATATAATTTGAACATATATTAAACACATTTTATTAATGGTCACCATCAGTAAATATTTATTATATCCTTGCTTAACTTTTCATTGGCATTGTAATTTACTATTATCACTACGTAAGTAAAAAATACTCATTTTGAACCCACATAAAAAATATTCRGTGTTCAATCTAAATGTTTCTATAAATTTTCCTTAAAGATACCCCATGTATCTAACCTCTCCACAAAGAATTTCATGCAAACAATGTTTATTTTTATCAAATTGACATATCACATTTCTATAGTACAATTTCTGTCTTCAAAGGGTTAATCACATTTTTCAAACAAGGTCAACAATGTTCAGTTTGTTGTTGGAAATTTTCTAAATGACTGGACCATTAATAAGAATTGCAATGGTAATCACAGTTTTTCTTAAACAGGGTGTTAAATACTTTATATCATTTTCTTCGTGTGAACCTCTGTACAACCATGTGAACGGTACTAGTATTCTTTTAAATGAGAAAGGGGGAAATTTTAATATTACCATTGGATAGTAGGTTGGAAGAGGGTTCAACAAATCTTCACATCTACCCCATGGAAAAATGTAAATATAATCCTGTGAATGGCAAAAAGATACTTAAAGTATAATTTATAATTTGAGAAGAGAATATGACGCCGAGTTATTGGGAAGTGTTTAGTATCACTACAAAGCACCTCCTAGGAGGTATTTGGAGCAAGAATCTGTGACTGTAGAAGCAGTCTGAGAAGAAAATGATTGAAATTCATTGTGCTGATGGCTCAGAAGATACAGGAAGGAGGCAGGAGCCAAGGACTGTTAGASCTGAAGATGGTAAAGAATTAGATTTCCRCCTAATATCTTGAGATGAAATCGATCACTGATGATTCATTGCAGACTTCAGATCACCAGAACAACCAGGGAATTGATTTCTTTAAGCTCTTAATTGTAGTAACTTGTTACATCAGCATAAGGAAACTAGTACAGAGAGTCTGCTGATTGGTAAGTACTGAAGTTGTGGCTTTAACAGTTCTGCATTTGGCTTTAGTCATATTTCTTCACATATGTTCAACTTATCTCTCCCATTTTAATGAAACAAAGGATAGAGAAATCCCATATATTTCGGATAATTATTATTTTCGAATCACGTATAGGATAGTCTACATTAAAAGGTTCTTCTAAAATATGAATTTATAATCCAAACAAAATTCTGGCTTTGAAATGCTCATTCTAGTTCTTTGAATGTACTCCATGGTTACCAGATTGTAAGACAGAATTCCGCCCTTCAGTACCTTCATTGTTCAAAAACCGTTTTAACAGTGCTCAGCCTATATGTGACCTCTCTGGGGAATGTGACCTGGCTTTTCCGTTATCCCCAGCATGTACCATGCTGTGTATTTCCTTTGCAATCTATAGTGCTGTGCCTTGTGTTACTGTTTTTTATGTCTACCCTCTCTCTGTGTTAGATTGTGAGTTGCCCAAATGTGTGGGTGTTATTTGTCTCTTTTTTTATAAGCGCAAGTTCCTAGCCTAGTATATGACTCCAGGTAGGTGATCAGTAGAAATATGTCGGGTTGAACTATTACTGCTCAGAATTGTGTCTTTATAAGGCAGCTTTCGCCCATTTAATAACTTCTAGTTTTGCCACAAGGCTTTAATAAATACGGTGCAAGCCCCAAAAATGCACTTTCGGGTCAAATATATTGAGTTCAATCCTCTTCTCCACAAATATTGCTGAAATGAGCCTGGATTGAATCCCAGCTTCTGTCAAAGGGATTTTATAGGCAGCTCCTGGCTTTGGCTAAGGCCTTTATCCCAGAGACTCCAAGGCCATTACAGCTGCAAATGCTTCAAATCATAACAGAAAAAAAAGGTTATATTACCAAATTATGTGAACTTTTTCAAACCCAACACATCAGTCATTTTACTTAAAACTATAAAATCTCTGAATAGTACAACCCATTTATAAAGTAAAGAAAAATATATTTTATTTCTTCCTAGGTAACATGAGAAAATATAACTTATGTTTTTAAAATAGTATTACATTATTTTGTACGAAGTGGAAATGGATTATTATGAAATAACATTTTCCTTAGCTGTTACAGGTGATTCCTTGGCTCTTCTCAACACCGAGCAAGACTGTGTTAAATGTTCATGTTATTTTCATAGAGTGGAGCCTGATGCCCGGGTTAGTAATGATACTTCATCTATTTATGTTATGCCTTAATGCATGTGTTCCATACACTGTTATAATGACTGCTGAAAAGGCTTTAAATTATAATTTTCTCATGAAATATTCTAAAAAAAATTTCTAAAAGCAGTAAGTATAATTTCGACATTGATACAAAACTCGTATTTTGGTATTTGTGTGTGTGTATATACCTAATCAATGTCTGAGCCAATGACAATTTAGTTCCATACTCAAATCAGAATTTCAAAAGTACAAAGATATTAAAGAGGAAACATCCTAAATTTTGAAATTTTTCACAATAGATTTGTTTTTTTTACTTTATGTCTTTAAAAAAGAAACTTCCCATTGATTGTGATTCATTGAATGATACCAACACTTACCTTTTCTATGGTGGCCAACAGATTCATACCTAGTCTTTTGCTTTGCAAATCAGTTGTAGATAATTTGTGGAAGGATATTTTAAGAAACCAGAGTATCAAGACCTTTTTTCTTTTTTCTTAAAATGGCACTTTAAGATAGATTTCTGCTCTGTAGGTTGTGTCATTCTAGCTGCACATACTGGCTCAGACTGATGCCAGCCACCAATTAGAGACACTTTGTGCAACTGCTTTTTTTTTTAACATGTCTATACATATATTCTTTTTGCAATTTGGAGAAAAGAGAAAATGAAGTTAAATATATATGATATATATGTATATATATATATATATATATATATATATACATTTCAATATATAATCAATATATTTCACCTGAGACCTCACTCTCAAGATGTTCTATTGTTACTGCTTTATGTAGAAAAGTAGAGATTTTAATTCATTTTCAGTTATCATCTAATTTCATTGTCCTCGTTTATGAAATTTATGAGCCAGAAGTGACTTGATCCAGTATCGTAGAGGAGTACCAGAACAGAGAAATGGGAGAAGGGTGACTGGGGAAAGGGCGGAGGGAAGGGGACTTAGGGGACATATGGTGAGGGGGGAACTGGGAAAGGGGAAAGCATTTGGAAATAAAGAATATAGAAAATAAAAAAAACTTCTAAAAAAATAAAATAAAATGTAAATGAAGAATATATTCAATAAAAATTTTTAATAAAAGAAAAAAAGAAAAAAAGAATTCTCTGTAAAAAATAAGAAGTGCCACTTGCTATTTCTAATATGTAAAGTGCATGTTTCAGATAAAAATTATCATTACTCCTCACTGATATATATAAAGAAAAAAGCATAAGTTAACATTCTTGTTCTCTTTAAAATAATACACATAAGTTGATTCTCCCCATGTCAGTCTTTACTGACAAAAAGATTCATATTTTAATAAAACTCAAAGTTTAATATTACCAAGTACAGTTTCTGAATAATATTGAAACAATGATTTAGATGCACTGAAGAATTGTGGGTAGGAGTTTCAGATGCAGGCACACAGAAGAAGCATTACAAAATACACAGAAAATATGCCAAAGAACTGAAAAACATCAATGAAGAATGAAAATTCAAAAAAGAACTACAATTCCCTGCAACACAGCATAGTCTTCATTTCTCCATTTGAAAATAAAACTTCCATGCAATAAAATATGCCTAAACTACATTACTATTTATTGGAATTGCATATGTACATAATGTTTTTAGTTTCCCAGTAGCAATAAACGTCTCAGGCTAGTTGTAGTGTTGTACAAATGTACTCAATCAAATTTGTCTTAAAATTTTAGGTTACATACAAATTACTTAGTCATAAAAATATTTTCATTAATATTTCTAGCACATAGTGATATTAAAATTCATAAGGAGCATGATAGATAATACCATCAACTTGACAAAAGCTAGAACCATTAAAAAAAAATAAGCCCATGGCCATGCCTGTGAGGGATTATAAGGCTGAGGCTAATATGAGTAGGGGAGAGCAGTTTAACTGTGAGTGACATCATTCTATGTTCTGGGACTTTGAACTGGATACAGAGAGAAAACTGAGCTTCCGTATTTATCTCTCTGCTTCCTGACCATCAATAACATGTGACCAACTTCAGTAAGATCTTGTTTCCATGGTTCTTCCACCATGATGAGCTATAACCAAAGAAATACTCCCTGCCTTGAGTTGTACTGGTTAAATGCTTCGTCACAGCAACAAGCCAAGAAACTCATAAAGGGAGAGATGGAAAGAGCTCATTCAATAAAGCATCTCTTATGAAATCTCACTGATTCAATTCGTGCTGCCTACGTTTCAAACAATAAATAAATAAATCGTCTTTGAGGTTGAACTGAYGCTCATGTGCAAAGACCAGTGAACCAGGCCCAGGGTCTTGAAGCCAACAGGACATCTGCAGTTTCATGAAGTAGGCTTTGAGCCTTTCTTTCCATCCTTCCACATTGAGGATTTCCTCAATAGAGAGAATGTCATTCTCATTTTACTTTCTTAATAAATACTTGTTAAATTTTTTGTTTTAATAAAAGTTTAGTTAGTGACACAGAATACTAATTTCTCACACAGAATGCTATTTTCAATATATTTGTCTAGTTCCTAGAGTAATTACAACTGCAAACTGTGGTATCATTTTATTTATTTTACTATAAAAATTATGTGCTGAGCATGCAATCCATGCAAAAGGATTTGTGTGGTCTAAAGGATATTTCACTCAGGCTGTGGCAGGGTCTGTAACAGTATCATTGCTGTAACAGTATCATTGCTTTCCTACAGAGTACGACTTTATAATGGTTCACATGCTAATGCCCGCCCCCACATAATGGCCAGATCCCCTTCAGTAATAATAGAAAAATACTTATTTATCCCTCAACTTTTTATTTTCCTCAAATTCCATATTAAATGCCATGTTCCTGAGTGAGCACATTTTTAAAAAATAAGTTGAAATTAGTCAAACCACAAGTCTCTTGATTTGCAACAAAGTTATCAGCCAGCTCGTTGGGTGAGTTACTTCCATATACATCATTTATGAATACCCTAAAGACTTATTCTTCTATTAAAGACTCTGAGAGGGTGTTTTTTAGTCTTCAAAGACTGTCCTGGTAATCATGATAGGAACAACAAAAATCTAGAGGTTTTAGGGCATTTTTTATGGTCTAGATTTGGAAACACTTTGTTATGTAATTCTCCCCGCCCCTTCCTTTCTCTCCCTCCTCATTTTCTATGTATTCTCTCTCTCTCTCTCTCTCTCTCTCTCTCTCTCTCTCTCTCTCTCTCTCTCTCTCTCTCTCTCTCTCTCTCCCTTTGTTTACAATGAGACAATACCATAAAACTGGAAATCTTCACGGGTTACTGTAGTTTCATAGAAGTTCAGAGAAAATCATATTTGGGATACCTACTGAGTTAACTTTTGTATTCCTGTCTTAACTTGGTCATACTTTGCAGTACTTTAAAAAGCATTTATAAATAGCAAAAAGGGCTGGAGAGATGACTCAGTGGTTAAGAGCACAGACTGTTCTTCCAGAGGTCCCGAGCTCAGTTTCCAGCAACCACATGGTGGCTCACAACCATCGGTAAAGAGATCTGACTCCCTCTTTTGGTGTGTCTGAAGACAACTACAGTGTACTCATGTAAATAAAATAAATAAATCTTAAAAATAGCAAAAAGGGACAAAATTGTAAAATGCAGCACCTAAATGGGCCTATAGAGTGTTTGGACTTCCTTACAGAAAACCAAGTGAGTGTGTGTGTGTGTGTGTGTGTGTGTGTGTGTGTGTGTGTGTGTTCAGCGAACTCAGTGAACTCTCTTTCAGTTGGGAGAATATTGTACTTTAGGTCACATGTAATAAGAAAATTAATACTGTATCCAAAATGATGGCAGGAAAAATTGGTGAGACAAAACTATATTCTTTCAATGTTTAGTGAGTCCTAAGCATCAAAACAAAAAGTTCAATTAAATATGAATGTTTAATCTATGCCCAACCAAAATACTTAAGTGCGAAATTTTACTCTGCATTTTGCCATTTTACAAAGTCAGATTTAGAATCAAGAAAACAATTTTGCTTTCCAAAATGTATGTTGGGAAACTATAAAGTTGTGCTCTCTTGATTAACTTGACAATTCTGTAAACTTTATGAACAGCAGGAATATTTATTATATATGTTCTTGTTAAGATAGGCATTTATTGTTTACCTTCCATGCATTGTTTCTGGGAGAATCACAAGCAAAGCAAATGTACAAATCCCAGGTCTTTTCATTTAAGCATCTCCCAGTCTAGCTGGGTAAAATGGCGGTCTGATGCTTATTAAATCGCAGAGAGAAATTATAGTTTCTTACACTGCTTTTTAATGTTTTTTATGTGCTTATTAGATTTTAATAAAATGCAGAAGAGATTATATAATGAAAAAATTACCTGAAAATCAAATTACCCTCACAGCTAGCCCTTGACTCTTTCTATGTGCAGGAGAATCCAATAGATCTGTCACCTGAACAGAGTGCCAGTTACCACTTTTCCAAAAATACTTTGTTAGCATGAACGCACCTTGTAGCCCTGCATTTGMCTGCCCCTTTGTTTATTTCAATTTCCAAGCTCCATCCTTTACTCACACCCAAAGCTCCCACTTTCTAAATTAAAGCTACACATCAAACTACCTGAAATAATTTTCCTTAGAATAGCAGTACTTGGCTATATTGTGTTCAAAGCCTTTATCACTGAGAGAGGCATTATATTACTTTTTTTTCCCTTTTTTGTAGCCACCTTAACAGCAGCTATATTCCAGTTGATTTGGTGAGATGAATGCCATTTACACTTCAGTTTGCACCTTTCTGAAAATGCACAGAAGGGAATAAATCGACACTTTTCCAGAATGATTGTGCATAAGGAAGTCTGGGGCTGTTAAGGGAGGTGTTAGACACGTATGGGAACGTATTAGTTACAATCACACCTAAATTTCAATGACTTCCAAAGTGATAGAGCTAATGTGTACTGGGAAGCTGAGAAAGCTGGCAAGGAATAATTATGTTTGACTTTCTTTTCATTAATTATAAATGGCCAAAAACATCTTACCTTATGTTGGTGAGGCCTTAGAYTGGAAATCTTTAGGAAAAATAAATTAAAGTACATTTGAGTTGTTATTTTGTATAAAGTCTCATTTGGATTAGTTCTTGACATTAAAATAGAATTGATAGTTTATATTTAAGAGTACATGTGCTTTTTTAAGAATTGTGTAAGAATTACACATAATTCAGCCATATTAATAACCATAATGCTTTCCCATTGTGTTTTTACAAAGATTTGCAATAAAGTCATCAAATAATAGTGTAAAAACTAGTGGATGTGAAGGGCTGCATGCTACTCAGGTTTGTTAAGCAGAGCACACACAAGGCAGCAAAATAATGGAAAGGCAAGGACTAGGACCAGCCTGGCCAGAGGCCAGTAATGAAACATTTGAATTTGAAAAATATTTGTTTTGGAGATAGAAAGATGTGATCATACCATATACTACTTGTGTTATCATAGGTCATCATCAGAGTCATCATTTCTCAACTAGTGCAAACAGTACCTTGTATGAGATTTCCATGAAGAACTAAAATGAAAAAACTCAAGTATAGGAGGTGGAGCATAGGTAAGGGGCTGAGAAGTGATATTCACGGAGCCTAGAACAATCGACTGTGTTGTAGAAGAAAGACTGTGATTAATAAGATTATCATGGCCCACATTTTTCCTATATTGAATCACTTGAGTTTTAAAGTTCCATTGAAATACATGAGGTTTCATGACTCATAAAATGTTGAAGTCTACAAACATGGTCTTAGTAATTTTTATGTCTAACACCTTGAAATTTTTTTCTTGAGCAGGCACTAAAAATATGGAGCTCCTAGAGACACCATACATAGTTGGGCAATTATAAATCTAACATTATATATTGTCATATGTAGGTTAAAACTAATCACAAACCTTAAATTCCTTTCTGAACATTAAAGGCATACTATGATAGTGGATGACTACATAGTGCCAGTTATAGGGAAAGGCATGTTCTTTGAAGTAATATGCATAAAAGTAATTGTTAATTTGCAGCTTGAACATAGCACAAATATCTGAAGAAAGCATAAAGTAACATGATTATAATAATTATACAATTTTCAAAGCAATTTAGGAAGTCCTATGGATTTCTTTGGGTTTCTATGAGTAGAAGTTTTAAAATTCAGACACAAATAGGTCATCTGACCCAGGACTGAGGTGGATTGAAAATAACTTGTCAGGACAACTACATTGAAACACAGAACCACTATGGCAGGAAGTGATTTTAAACGATTTTGAAAAGCAATTGAGATTCTCTTAGATGAAAATCTACAAAATGTGTCACAAACCCTTTTTTTTATGAAGATACCATGACATGCCACCTGTGTGACTTCCACTGAAAGCAAGAAGAGATTCAAGCATAGAAGGAAATGTGGCTCACTGGAACAGGAAAGAACTTAGTCCTGTGTGAATAACCTCCAAGCAACGGTCAATAAAATTGTTTTTTTTTTNCTGCCCCTTTGTTTATTTCAATTTCCAAGCTCCATCCTTTACTCACACCCAAAGCTCCCACTTTCTAAATTAAAGCTACACATCAAACTACCTGAAATAATTTTCCTTAGAATAGCAGTACTTGGCTATATTGTGTTCAAAGCCTTTATCACTGAGAGAGGCATTATATTACTTTTTTTYCCCTTTTTTGTAGCCACCTTAACAGCAGCTATATTCCAGTTGATTTGGTGAGATGAATGCCATTTACACTTCAGTTTGCACCTTTCTGAAAATGCACAGAAGGGAATAAATCGACACTTTTCCAGAATGATTGTGCATAAGGAAGTCTGGGGCTGTTAAGGGAGGTGTTAGACACGTATGGGAACGTATTAGTTACAATCACACCTAAATTTCAATGACTTCCAAAGTGATAGAGCTAATGTGTACTGGGAAGCTGAGAAAGCTGGCAAGGAATAATTATGTTTGACTTTCTTTTCATTAATTATAAATGGCCAAAAACATCTTACCTTATGTTGGTGAGGCCTTAGAYTGGAAATCTTTAGGAAAAATAAATTAAAGTACATTTGAGTTGTTATTTTGTATAAAGTCTCATTTGGATTAGTTCTTGACATTAAAATAGAATTGATAGTTTATATTTAAGAGTACATGTGCTTTTTTAAGAATTGTGTAAGAATTACACATAATTCAGCCATATTAATAACCATAATGCTTTCCCATTGTGTTTTTACAAAGATTTGCAATAAAGTCATCAAATAATAGTGTAAAAACTAGTGGATGTGAAGGGCTGCATGCTACTCAGGTTTGTTAAGCAGAGCACACACAAGGCAGCAAAATAATGGAAAGGCAAGGACTAGGACCAGCCTGGCCAGAGGCCAGTAATGAAACATTTGAATTTGAAAAATATTTGTTTTGGAGATAGAAAGATGTGATCATACCATATACTACTTGTGTTATCATAGGTCATCATCAGAGTCATCATTTCTCAACTAGTGCAAACAGTACCTTGTATGAGATTTCCATGAAGAACTAAAATGAAAAAACTCAAGTATAGGAGGTGGAGCATAGGTAAGGGGCTGAGAAGTGATATTCACGGAGCCTAGAACAATCGACTGTGTTGTAGAAGAAAGACTGTGATTAATAAGATTATCATGGCCCACATTTTTCCTATATTGAATCACTTGAGTTTTAAAGTTCCATTGAAATACATGAGGTTTCATGACTCATAAAATGTTGAAGTCTACAAACATGGTCTTAGTAATTTTTATGTCTAACACCTTGAAATTTTTTTCTTGAGCAGGCACTAAAAATATGGAGCTCCTAGAGACACCATACATAGTTGGGCAATTATAAATCTAACATTATATATTGTCATATGTAGGTTAAAACTAATCACAAACCTTAAATTCCTTTCTGAACATTAAAGGCATACTATGATAGTGGATGACTACATAGTGCCAGTTATAGGGAAAGGCATGTTCTTTGAAGTAATATGCATAAAAGTAATTGTTAATTTGCAGCTTGAACATAGCACAAATATCTGAAGAAAGCATAAAGTAACATGATTATAATAATTATACAATTTTCAAAGCAATTTAGGAAGTCCTATGGATTTCTTTGGGTTTCTATGAGTAGAAGTTTTAAAATTCAGACACAAATAGGTCATCTGACCCAGGACTGAGGTGGATTGAAAATAACTTGTCAGGACAACTACATTGAAACACAGAACCACTATGGCAGGAAGTGATTTTAAACGATTTTGAAAAGCAATTGAGATTCTCTTAGATGAAAATCTACAAAATGTGTCACAAACCCTTTTTTTTATGAAGATACCATGACATGCCACCTGTGTGACTTCCACTGAAAGCAAGAAGAGATTCAAGCATAGAAGGAAATGTGGCTCACTGGAACAGGAAAGAACTTAGTCCTGTGTGAATAACCTCCAAGCAACGGTCAATAAAATTGTTTTTTTTTTTCAAAAAGAAAAAAAAATAAAGAATGGATTAGTAAGTTTTGGAAAAGCCAACTTTGAAAGCACCTACTTTGGGAAAAGGAAGAAGAAACTGCCCAATTTTAAAATTCCTTTTAAAATTTTTAACTGTACAGCAAAGTTTAAGTTTAACAAATGAGACATCTTTATTTGGTAGTGAAAAGAAAGTAAACTTGGAAAAATATTCTCACAAGGACTTTGGAGGGCTCTGACAAAAGTTTTCATGATCTAGTTTTAAATGGATTAGAGACATGCAGATGATTAAGTTTCTCGAGGAAGAAGCTATTTGAGAAAGAAGAGTAACTTCCTGGGCTAACAAGAGTTTGGCACTGGACAGCCAAAAGCCTTTGGAAACAGCCCTCAAATATTTGATGAACTTAAAGGGCAGCCAATTCACAGAAAACACTGAGTAGAAGATGGTTACATGTATGTAAACTAAATCTCCTAGTGGATTTACAATCCCTAGGATACTAACTATGGAATATAAAAAGGGAAGTGGTGGTCAGAAGAAAGACATATAGGTCTAAAATCTTTCCTGCACTCAATTCCTAATTTAATCTGTCCCCCAAGTAATAGTGTGTGTGTGTGTGTGTGTGTGTGTGTGTGTGTGTGTCTGCAAATATCCCTGAGTTTCAACTCACTGGATCCTTGTTGTACTGTGGAGAGGATACCTACCTGTCTGGGTGAGATAACTCATGGCCTAATGCCTGTGTTAGTTATTTGTTCAGAAAGTGATAGACTTGATTTTGTGTTATTCAATGATGCRTATTCAGTAGTCAACTCTGGTGTCCACATCTTCCCTAGAGAATAGGTCACTCCAATTCCTTCAAAGTCCGTCTCTGGATTCCTCCCTCTATTCTCTTGATGAATGTGAGAAATAAGTGGGAGAAGTAATTACATATTCAAAAAGATTCAGACTTTCTCTCTCCCCTATGAGGATATTGATTTTTCAATAGCAGCTACTCAATGAGAACCTATGTTTCCCAAATTCTCTTACATATGGATAGAGTGTCATCAAGTAGAAGTAGCACTTGTCATCCTGTAAAAGTTACTATTTTACTATTTTTGGTGCTTTCTATCACTTTTACTCATTGTGTTGTAAATAACACAGTCTGGAGAGGACTCAGAGAATAGTAGAGGCACAAGAAGGAAAGGAGTGAGCTGCCTTGTAAGAAAGAAAAAAAAGAAAAAAGAAAAAAAAGATTTTCCAACCAGAACTATCCACAACTCTTTCATGAGGAAAATTAACTTGAATTTTGTTAAGACATTGCAATTTGAAGATTTATTCCTTGCAGTGGCCAGAATTCCTCTTACCCAGCATAAACAGAAACAGTAGGTAACTTGAAAATTACTACCAGAATAAATGAATAATTGAATAAGTTAGTGAGTGAAGGTGCCTAGTTCTTCAGAACATTGTCTTCCCAAACACAAGAAATATCCAAATAACTTCCGGATCTTTAATTTTTAGGATAAAACACAAATGTCATCTATGAGGAAGGCCAAGCGGTCATCAAGTGCTATCAATTAAAAAATTTACATTAAAATTTTTCTTTCTGGCTTTCCTTTTGCTTTATATTCATTCTAGCTCCCCACGCTCTACAGTGCCATGATATCCTCCAACTGCAGGAACTGTTTGGTGAGCATTTCAAGGCCCTTTGCAGTGTTGCAAACATAGTACGTTTTTACTCATTTAATCACACAGTTCTATGACATCCACAGTACATAATGAAATTGAAGCACCGAAAACGTTGAATAACTCCAGGAATCGGGCTCCAGACATTATTTGGCTTCCAAAGTCTTAACTAAATTGAATTTGCACTACAATGCAATAAAAGTTGAGCCTAGAAAGGAATGGCACTAAATGACAGGGAGAGGAAGACAACATGTAGTGGACAACACAGTTCTATCTAGGGCAGCAATATGAGTCAGAGAGTCAAAAAATGAACTTTTACTGAATAATATATTAGATGTTTATCAGAGAATGACAGGAATTTTAAAAGGCATCAACCTTGTGTCTAATCAGAGACTAGTATATTATGCCAGCTGGCAGGACCCTGTGGATTCCATTTATTTAAATGGCTTTCTAGGGGCAGGAGGTATGCATCATTGTGCCCTTGGAACTTCTGGGAAATAGAAGATCCCTGTGGCTACATTCATCTCTTTGGAGGGTCCCATGAAATGTAAACAACTAAAATAATAAGTAAGTAGGACAGTGGAAATGGTACCTTTGAACAAGGTTGTGCCTGCTTCTTCAATATTGAATGCTTTTGCTCCTTTTAATATTCAGTGGGTCGCATTAGTTGGGAAGCATTGTTCTCAAGAGCTCCAACCAAATACAAATGCAACTCAGGTGGCTTCCTCTCCTGAGGCTCAAATCAAGTCAAGGAAAGAGGATTGAGGCCAGCAGGTCTTGTGGTTTCCATTGTTTCATTTGGCTATGGTTCCAGCCCTTGGCTTGTTCTAAACACTTAGAGAAAAGCAAACCTCAAAGGTTTGGCTAGAACCTTACAAGTTGTTTGCGAAATTCCCAAAGACAGAAAAATAAACCACAGAACATTGGGTGAAAAAATGTCGCACTGTGCTTTTAATGGGAATTCTCACTAACTGTCCTCCAAGAGTGCCATTCCCACCCCAAAGACTGCTTCATAGTTTGCATTTTTAACAATTAGCCTATTTCTTTTTCCTCTGGAGAAAACTCAAGAGCCAAAGAATAAAAATTAAAACCTGATACACGTCTGGAATAATAGGAAGCATCACTGAATAGCTTGCAGGTCAAGACCTGAGGATTTTTGCCCAGAGTTTGCCATTGTGAATATATTTAAACTTTAATAGATCACACAACCTCATTTTCACATATACAGTATTTTTATTAATTTAAGATGATCAGAGTTCAGTAGATTCTTTCATTTGCTCTAAGTTCCAAAAACTCCATCATTTCTAGAACTTTATTGTTTCTTCTCCCATCCAAAAGATCTTTGTTTTCATCTTCCATGTAGCAACTCACTATATTTCCATGGTGTAGATCTTTAGATACATATTAAAGATATCCAAAACTATTCAAGATAGTGGGAGACATTCTAGTGGGAATTTTGAAACTGGAAACACTTAAATCAGGGATAAATCAAACAAACAACAGATGCTGAAGCAAACAGTTAGGCAACTGCAATAAGCCTTCATGTTTTCCAATAAATTTATTCAAGCAATGTACTAAATGGGTTATGCATTGTCTTCAAAACCCATAGAAACCTTTCCTTCTTGAAAGTCTATCTAATACACACCAGCTGTCTTGACCCATAGACATATCAACTAAGTGACTGAGATGAAAATGCTCAGGTTGTTTTCTCTCAGCTTCTGGTCCTTAGGTACTTTTGGTTCTTGCTGCTTGCACATCCTTAGAAGCAAAGCACATCACATTGACATGATATACTTATATGATGCTCTGTAGAATGATTGCTTATTAAAATTACAGTGTACCGTTTTGAGCAACAGAGAAGATTGCCTACCCCAGAACATCAGCTATACTGTGCATAAGCTCTTGATCATAGTTTGCGCTATGTTCAAGTTTTCTGTTGCCCTCATCATTACCATGATGCCTAAGAGTGGGTGTTACTTTAAAGTTCTAAATAATTGCTTTCAGTCAATGTTTCATATAAACAAACGCACCTGCTATGCTTCAATTTCCTGAACCTGGGCTCCTTCTAGTAGTAAGTACTCTCTCAGCCAAATTCAGATTTTAAAAAAGGAAGGAAGGAAGGAGGCAAGGAAGTAGTTGTAGCAAATGAGAGGATGACATAAAGATGCCACTAGGGAGGGAGATAGGAGAGAAGCACTACAACCCATGAGTTCTGAAAAGATATTGAAGTATAGGAGACTTTCTCCAAGTAAGCAGAAGGGTTCCAGAACTAGACAAGAGTTGTGTAGGAGTAATAGAACAAGGGAAATGAGGCCTGTGCAGTGAGGAATTACAGTGATGAGGAGGATGTGACATTTGCTGGAAAGGACCACACGAAGCATAAGGGAGAGCAGGAGAAGAAAAGGGAAGGGGTAAGGAGATAAGGTGATGCAGAAATAGTGAAGACAACAGGAAATAATGGTAAGAACATGTTGATGCCCTTGCTTTTCCTCACCACTTTCTAATAACTAGAAGGCATTTGGCAGGAAACCAAGGGAAATTACAGCATCAGTTACTGAAGGAGGAGGGACCTGATAAAACAGCATTATGGTGAGATAAGATAAATTTTATTTTTATTTTGTTTACATTGATGTTAATAGGCTTTGGATCCTATTATTTCATCCTCTAAACCATCTTTACTGGACACAGGTTTCATGCCTGCACTCAACGACCACCCACATTTTCTTCAAATCCCTTCCATTGTAATCAGTGCTTCTAAGCATGTTTGTACAAAGCTTTTTTTATGGAATCTGTAATAGTTAATTTACACTGACAGTGTTGTGTTGTTGGTTGTTGTTTTTGTTCTTGTTGTTAGTTCTGTGCTATATAAACACTAACTGTATCAAATATGACATATTTTTCCAGAATTGTCACTTAGTTTATACTACACTAAAATTAAAATATTTGGAATCATTGTAAGAAATCATTATTAGTGATTAACTTGACCAGTTATTTTTTTCTACTCTAAGCTGTGAAGAATGCAGCCATCACTGTTATAATTGGATAGCTTCATTTGCTTGCTAGAGTTTCTTCAAATATGTTGGCCATTACCTTGGTCCTTAATGTTGTCTACTAACACCCAATTATTTTTCTGAGGTTTCCATTGTCTTTCTATTTTGATGCTGAATAGCTAATAAATTTTGGTAATAACAACTAGTTGGTTCAACCCAAGCAAGAATCTTGCATGATGACATTCATGGAATGTTTGCAGTTGCCATTCCCTAGTATAACAATCATACTTGTTTGTGTTATTGCATCCTGCAAAAGGACATTTTGTTAAGAATATTCAAACAATACTTGTTCATGTATTTTCCTTAATATGAGACTACTGTTCATGAGGTTATCCCTCATGGTAGATGTATGTGGTAAAATAAAGCCCTGTATATCACAGAGGACAAAGCAGATATGGACAAAAGAGAAGAGACAAGAAGCATCTTCCCAGTACATGACATGAGAATATTTCTTCTGGCTAGACTACCAATTCTTTCTTTTCACCAGTTCCTGAATATCATAGCATATTAAGAACCAATCAGATTAAACAAATGACTACATCACGGGCTACAGAATATAGTCTCTTTCTGAATACCCATCATGTGGTATCACATGCTATGATAAAATGCATATGACAAAACAACTTAGGAAAAGGGGGCTATTTTAGCTTACAGTTCAATGGTATAGTCCATCACTGAAGGAAAATCACAGCAGCAGGATCATGGAGCAGCTGGTCAAGAAACAGAGAGCAATGAATAAAAGGGCTCAGYCTCCTTTTCCTTTTATAGAATGCAGCATCCCAACTCAGGAAATAGTGCCRCTTAGGTCTTCCCATTTGGATTTAACTAATCCAGGCAATAATCCCCACAGGCTGCCTTGAGGCYTATCTCCCAGAAGCTTTAGATCTCATGAAGTTAGTAACCATCATACTTAGCATTCAAGCCCTATACCAGATCCTATGGAGAGCATTTTACAATCAGGCTGTAGCACTATCCTCCTCTGAAACTGGAGGAAAGAGGATGCTCTTGTTCTTTAGGTTTTCACACAAACCTGCAGAACTCTTTAAGTATAGAGTGAAATAAAAGCTTGCAAAAAAAGTTCTACATTTCATTCATTGAGATTGTTGCTTGATAAGCACCAGTAAGCTTCCTATTGCCCCTGTGAGGGCAAGACCATTCATTACCTTTTGAATGCTACTGTTGTAGTAACTGGAGAAGAGGAGGACCTTATTGTCTCCTGTCCCCAAATCCAATGAGAGCCACATATAGTTGACCACCACCTCAGCCCTCAGCACCTATTTTCCACTCCCTGTTGGACAGATCATTTTATTTGCCCAGATAACAAGGAAAAGTCAGCATTTCACAGRTGTCAATGGACTGAGAGGCCGAGGGATATTCATGGTTACCAACTACAAGATAAAGCAAGAGCTAAGGACGCAGTCGATTTAGCACAGTGCTTGTATTTGCTCTATCAGAAATTTCCCCATCRGAACAAAGCTTCTGGGATTTCTTATTATCTATATTAAGGAATTGCTGTTGAAAGAAACCAAATTTGCCTCTAAGCACCTTGACTGGACACACATGTTCAAAATCAGAGGAAGGTAGAGAAGCTATCTAATCTTGCTTCTAGCCTCTGTTATCTTACCTTCACCAATCCGTACACATCTATGAGTTAGGATATATTTATGGACCATATACTCAAAATCATCTTATGGTAGGTTCCAGGAAATCAGTKAGGTATTAATTATATGGTATTTATTTTCTATGATGCTTGAGCTGTGAAGACGCACATTAGCAGCATTATGTAATGGAAAGTTTCATCACWCAGGAGAAACCCTCATGCCCATGGATGATGCCATATGTGAAGAAACTATTGAGTAAATGGGGACTCTGTGAGCAGTGTCTGAATATAGGGTTAGCGGCGAGTCAAACTCAGTTACTCCACTAGGGTACAWGTGCAATGTGGTTCATCATTTAAAATTTTTCAAAGGAATGTTAATATGTGGACATGTGAAATCTCCCAGTAGCTGATTCAAGCATTTTAATACAATATAGTATAGCAACCACAAAGWTTAATATTCTCATCATAATATATGTTAAGTGAATAAGAAAATGAAGCGGAGTTATAAACAAGTATTTTAGTGAATATTTTCATATAGACAAGATTCTGAGAAAGCTCCTCTAGCATACAAAATATATATTTATAATGCAAGGACTTTTAAAATAAGCACCATAGAAGTGCTGTTTATATTACACAACTGTAGAAAAATAGCTGAAAGGC
>BDUI01017940.1:18314-30686 GCA_002335545.1 Apodemus speciosus
TCAGGAATGTACACAAAGTTTAGAAACTGGGCTGCAGGATGGGAGGGGCAGTTGCAGGAGTGCAGCTGTGAGATCATGATCAGAAACAGCGTGTGGCTCCCAGTCCACCCAYCACAGACCACCCTAGCTAAGAGCAATACCAACTTGCTCTCAAGCTGCTCCATTCATTTTTCCAGACCAGAACGGCTTTTTCAGGTMCTCTGCTGACTCTTATTGCAACCCCAACTCCATGAGTMCCCTTTATCTTACTGCTTCCATACGGCAGTGTGTAGCGCCTACTGACATCCTCTGGGTAGCRTTGRGAGGCACCCTGGATGTAGGGCCTCACACATAGTGTTGGATGGTACAGAGACAGAGACAGGCACTACAAGCCTGTGAGCAAATATGTGCAGATTGAARAGTCTCAGGAATCAGCACCAAATAGACTCAAAACTTAACCTTTGATCTTGGGTTTTTACTGTACAAAGCCAGGACATTCCTGTGAGGTACAGGCAGAAGCTCATTTTATGGATGGGAAGACTGAGGCCCAAAAAGGCACCAATAGCTATTGGCGCACTGAAGAATCTCTGATTCTTTCTTTCCTGGGTAGTCTCTCCTTGTATCTGGCTAAAAGCTGACACTGACCCACAGGTTTGGAGGATGAGAGACAACTCTCTTTCATCAGTTAGTTTCCCTAGTGCCTTTGGAGAAGAGCACAGTCTAGAATTTTATTCTGGAAACATCTTTGACACAGAATTAGCCCTTTTTAATGATCTCACAGAAGCTTTCCTCTGTCGCCCAGCCCCACAATCCCATCAGCCCACTCTTCCCTAGCCTGCCTCTTGACCAGCAGACACAAGGAAGACCTTGTGTTCCCTGCAGGCTGGGCCCTCCCAAGGAGCCCACGGGAGGAAGTCCAAGCGAAAAGCCCCTGGGAACTTCTTCCCACTTCTCAGGCGGTAAGTCAGAACCTCAAGGAGAACAACACTGGGCTGAACATGATAAATATGCATCCCCAAAATTTTAAAAACCAGATCGCACAAATCAAGCTCCTTCTGAGAGGCTCATAGTGTGGGGGGTCTCTAGTGCGCCAATCAGCATAATTAAATAGGAAGATCTCGCTAGAATTGATTGTGCATCGCATGTTTTTTCCCTCATCCGAGGGCCATTTCAGTGAGATGATTTTAAGCTAATAAGAACCCCCAAATTAGAAACTAATTAAGGAGATGGAAAATACAAATGTTTTTGTTTTTAGTTGGGCACTATTTTTATCAGAAGAATCATGAAAAATTAAAATCGTTAAGGACATGTATGAAGGTTGTCAGTCAAGGGCAATGTGGCRTTCTGCCTCTCCCTGCTCTAAAATTTGAGGTGCTACGTGGGTAAGCTCCTCCCCGTGGGCCCCAGGAAGCTGCACAGAGAGCAGGCCCCTAGAGACTCAGCATGGAAAGGGAGGTGGCCCAGWTCGCACCAACCTTGGGCCGTGAGACCCACCGACCCACTGTGGAGCTTCTTTCTTTCAAGATGGAAGTGTGGCTTGACATAGAGTGGAAACCACTGCCCCGCACTTCCTCACATCCATTCACAGGGAGGGTCGCTGCAGAGGAAAAGCTCAGAGGTCTGTGCAGGGCCACACGGCTAACTGAGGCGAGCCGGAGTAACAGTCTTGTCTACATATGCTGGGTTTTGTGACACCCTCCCTCCCACACTGCCACCCAAGTGTGCCATTACCACCTTCTAAAATAGACAGGAAACCACAACGACACAGGTTTTAGAGTCTCTTACGATTCATTACAACTCAATGGCTTAGGGCCCATTAAACAGGAAGCAGTCACCTGCTGGGATGCCGCCGAGGACCTCTATTCTAAAATAGCACCATGCCACCACCACAGTGAGCTCAGAGGTCCCTCACTCCACTGCACATGGTCCAGAGTGCTAACCTGCAGAGTGCCGTTCAGGGCCAGGGGCCTGGGAGGGTTCCATTTGCTTTAGGCTTCGCCCCCATCCTGCATGGCCCATCTGCTTTCCACTGTGCCTACCTGGGTCTTGTGGTCTTGTTCCTCCACAGCAGGCAGTCCTCCCAGGCCAAGATTGGGAGGCAGAAAGACCTGCAGGCCTCCCTCAGATCCACAGCCTTGCTTTGTATAAGGACAGATTGTAAACAACCAGAATAGCCTGGCTAGAGAGCCCACTTGGCAGGGYGGCAAAATAAAGATGCCATGGTCACTCGCCATCACTACCACCAAACAAACCCTCCCTCCTCCAGAGGAGAAAGAGTGGAGGAGGAGCACCCAGAAGGAGCACTCTACTGAGAGGGCACGGCCTGGAGGGGAGAGAGGATGCACCTTCTTGAAACCAGGGGCATGGAATCAAGGCAGAAATTCCAGCTGGGCTCCGAGGCCAGGCAGCCCTTGGAGGAACCCAGAGTCTCATATACACCTGCAGTTTCTACAAAAGCCTCCTTCACACAAGCACTCATGTGGGTCTCAGGAAAAAAAAAAAAAAAAAACAAGAAACAAAAAAACCCAGAAGGCAAAAATTATTTAATGCATTCTTTGGACGGAGCCTGAACATAGGGGAACTTGACCTTGTAGGACACTGTGTTAATAAAAACACAGCAATTACTGCTTTCTGCTATTGCTGGGTGCCAGGGGCAACTGCAGAGGATAGTCACAGAATAATAAGTGTACCTTGTCCCCCATCCCCAGAGAGAGCAGCCATGGTTTTTGACAATGAAATATGGGCTTTCTTATCCTAAGGAGCTGTATCTTTATGGCTGCGAAGGGAGGGTGTGCTACAATAGGGCTGGGTCCCTGTTTCCAAGGCTGCGTCTGAAGTCAGAAAGGCAAGGACTGAAGGGCGTCTCTCATGGGCAGAGGACTGGGTGGAGCCCCAACATCATAGGGTGACTTGGACCCCAGATGGGCCGACAGCCTTCACTGTATTGGGTGCACTTTGGCAGTTGTGACACCCAAGAGAGGGCAGAGAGGGGAGACTGGCTCCAGATAGCCACAGGGGTCTGGTGCTTCCCCATGGGCTGAGGGCTGGCCACCCTCCCATTTTCCTGCGTTGCAAAGCCCAGGGTTCTCATGCACCGGAAGGGCAGAGACAGAACTGCATAAAGGCCTGCTGGGAAGTCTGCCAACTTCGGCCCATAAAGGAACTCACAGTTGTTTCCAATTGATTTACAAAAAAATAAAAAGARATTATTTCTTGACACCAAGTGTCACCCAGCAGTCGCTCACCGTTTTATTTACTCTTCAGGGTTACCTGGCATAATGGAAATTATTCATTCCACTTTTGGTGAATGCTTTAGGGAATTTTAGAAACTCCCTAAAGTTCAGTCTTGAACTCACAAGTGGCAGAGACTTGAGTCTACAACCTGGGGAGCCAGGAGCCACGCTGACTCCAGAGAACGCAAGTCACCATTGATAACAGTGACTCGAGACATCTCTTGTAGCTAGGCATGATAGCTCAGAACCTGGGAGGTAGAAGCAGGAGGATTAGGAGTTCAAAGTCATCTTCAGCTACACAGCAAGTCCACCTCTCCTACAAATTTCTCCAGAGACACACTATAAACATTCTGTAAGAAGGTTACACAACATAAATTCTGTTCTTGTTTGGCTCTAGATCCACCTGTCCTCCAGTTGCTCCTTGGAAAGAGATTCTGGATTCTAGAGCAATCCAGTTGCCACCAGATACATACATCACCAAGTTCTTGAAATGTTGCCAGTCCTAACTGAGATGGTCTATTAAGTATAAGATACATCCAGTATGTCAGAGGCTCTGTAGGAAGAAGAATAACACATCTCCTTTGTAATTGTGTATTGATTATGTGTTGAAGTTATAGTGGCCTATATTGAGTTAAATGAAACACATTGTTAAAATCAATTACACTAGCTAATTTTTCCTTTTTTCCAATACGGCCACTAAAAACTTTAAAGCAACTGTCATGGCTTATCCCTGTGGCTGGTCCCAATCTCCAGACTGACCGAGGCTTCTGTTTCCTGCTTTCCCTATACAGAGAACCTACGTGGGTTATAGAGAGGCAGATTCTCCAAGAATGCTGAGAATGTTCTCTCTGCTCAACATTACTCCAAATTTCTGACTGCCTCCTTTGACTCCTGTCTTTCTCTAAGCCCAGCTTCTGCCCCGACACTCAAAATGTGGTTAGCAATTCTGAGAGCTAGGTTCCTACCTTGACCCTTGTACCTGTGGCTGGAGCATCTCTGATGGTCAGGTTTGTAAATCTGTCCTCTCCCAGAAGCCCCAGGTAGAGCAAACTTCTCCAAGCCCCATTCCTACCCATGAGAGTCCAATAATGAAATCGTTTCAATGTACTGATCGCTTAATACGGTGCTCAGTTAAGTGTGCTACATGTTCTGTTTCATTTTGTTCTTCTGAGCCATCTGAGAAAGACATAGCTTCACTCATTTGAACAGTATCTTGAGACGCCTAAGGCCTGGACCTGGTTCTGTGCTGTCTCCTCTGCCCGACATGAGGCCACTGTGTTAACCGGGTACAGCTAGGTCATTCGGGAAGAGGGAACCTCAAATGAGAAAATGCCTCCACCAGAWTGGCATGCAGGTAARCCTGTGGAGCATTTTTAAAAAAACTCAGTGATGAATGTGCTTGATTCTGCCCCTGGGCCTGTGATCCTGGAAGGCATATGAAAAACAGGCTGGGCAAGCCAAGAGGAGCAAGCCAGGAAGCAGCTCTCTTCCATGGCCTCTGCGTTGGTCCCTGCCTCCTGGTTCCTGCCCTGACTTCCCTGGATGACAGACTGTAAACTCTAAGAAGCAATGAACCTTCCCTTCCCCACATTGCTTTGTCCATGGGGCTTTATCACAGGAATAGAAACCTTCCTAAGGCACATGCCTTGCTCTCTGAAGCTCCGGCTCTATCCTCACGGCAGGAGAGGTGTTAAGGTTGGATGCCTAATGTCCTCCACAGGCCCAAGCCTTCGAAGACTTGGTCCCCAGCTGGAGGTGCGGCATTGTGAGGCTACGGAATCTTCGGGATACAAGGCTGACTGGCAGGTCGATGGAAGGCCATAGTGACGGGGTTTGGAGTTTACAGCCTACGCTCTCTCCTTCCTGGTTGGCACAGATAACAGCAGCTGCTGATACTGTGATGCCGTCCTGCCATGATGAACTGTACCCCCTCAAACCAGAAGCCAAAATAAATCCTTCCTATCTTAAGCTGTCTCGGTCAGTTGTTTGGTCTCAGGGAGTGAAGGGTAGCTTATATACGTGCTTGGTAAATATTGGTTAATCAATATGGGATGCGGCTGGGAGTGAAAACACACCCTGAGAGAACCCTAGCCCACCCCTGCAGGGCAGGACCTTCGCTATTCCACTCAGCCCCAACCCACGAAACACCCTTCTCAGGGTCAGCACTGGCCAGTCTCCAGCCCAGGCAGAGATGTGTAGATTGGCGGCTCCACCAAGGACGGGAATGTAAACCCTGTTGGCGAGCATTATTAGCTCGGAGTCATACTTAACCCAGAACCCAAGCAGCTGCCTCCCCTGCCCCAGACACAGCCAGCTCCCACCGCCCCAAGAACTTAAGTTCCTCTCCTTCCCACCGCTCCAGTGGGTAAGAGTCTAGGGTGCACCCTCTGAGGCCAGCAGCCTATCCACTCCCTAGAGAGGGTCTTAGCTTGCTAAATCCCTTCCACTTATTCTGACTGATTCAAAGCGAGGCCACCCAGAAGTCCTAATGCTCTGCTCCTCCCCAGCCCTTGGCTCTGACCAGGACCTCAACCCTAGCCTGAGCTGGATGGAATTCGCCGCACCCTCTCCGGCCTCCTGCTGCTAGCCATTGGCCTCTCTCCCACTGCCCCGGGTCATTTCCCAAGACTTCCAGCTATTTTTGCTTCTGTCTCAGACTTCTTTGTTCCCCATGGGGGAGGCTGCCAGAGTGTCACCCTCATGTCCCAAGTGGTGCAGACCAGACAACCAGCAGTAGCAGTTCTATCCTGGGCATTTCCAGCCCTGTTGGCCCTGTCTCTCTAGTCTCAGGAGGCCATGCCTTCTTGGCCCTAGGAATGCTTCCTGCCTTGGCTAAGTCCTAGGATAAACTGCTAGACCCACAGAATCTGCTAGATCCTGCATGTCCCCTCTACGTCCCGACACAAGACTTCCCAGCTGTTTCAATCCCCCCCCCACTTGCCCGGGCACCCATGAAGGAATGGGTGGGCACAGTACACTTTTCTATTTTTCATAAGCAACACCACAGCACCAAAATCCTAGGTGACTGACCCAAACCTGAGGTGGTCCCAAGGTGCAAAGCCCCTGGTCTACCTCTCATGCGTCATGGGTATGTAAGATCTCCCTTGCCCTTCGTTACCCCAATTTCCTTGCCGACATAAGTCCCCTGCTTCCTGCAGGAGTTCATGACAATAGTGACTTCTTGATTTGTACTCTGAATCCCTCAAATAAGATATGCTGCATGTATAACCCAGGCGCCAGGCCTTCCCACAAAGCATAGGAAGTGAACTCAGCTGCTGCTAAATCTTCCGGTGCCTGGCTTCAACAAGCACATGGGTAAAAACAAATAACTCTAAGGTGTCCATCTATCATCTTATCRGGCTTCATGGGCTTTGTTTGCAAAAGGTATCTTCCTGGGGCTGACATTGTGTGCCGAATACAAGCTGATATATTCCCCTACCTGCCATATCACTGATAAAGGATAGCCGAGCCTCAGGTTCATTACCTGTCATTACACCATGTACATGTCGCTGGGGGCCAGAGCATCAATTCTTCCTGAGTCACTCCAGCAGTAGAGCCTCCCAGTCGGAGCTCCAGGTTCCAAAGGCTGGGGCTCACTGCTCAGCCCTGGGTAAGCCCCGTGCCATCCTCTTCCTCTCCTGGCTGGCCGGATCCTCAGGGATGGGGAGACTCGAGCTCCCGCTGCTTCAGAGGAGATCTGCAAGGAGAACAGAGGTCTCCATCACAATTAGGCCCAGGCATACAAGTTCAAGCATGAACTGTCTTCTACCCAGCCTCAGATTGTTCTTTATCATGTCCCACGATACCTGGTGGTTAAGCAATGTAGGGTTTCCAAAGACAGTGATGACCACAGTCTCAGGGCTTGAGTACACACACACACACACACACACACACACACACACACACACACACACACACACAGAGTACGCATATACACATGCATTCATATACATGCACACATATACATACATGTACATTCATGCACACAGATACACACATTCACACACACATGCACACATACACATATACACACATGCACATATATATACACACACATGCACATATATATACACACACATTCACACACACACATTCACACACGCAAACTCACACACATGCACATCCATTATTCCCGACTTCTTACCTCTGCACGCTTCATTCTGCCTACTTCAAAGACTCCCTTTTCAATCAGGTATGCACCTGTTAGCCATCATTCAAGCTTCCATTCAGACCCATCAACGAGCCCCKCCCCCCCAGCTGTCCCAGTGTTCTGGAAGAGGAAGGAAATGAATACTCTCTCTGCCAGTGGGAGCCACAGAAAGCAGGACACACCCCTCTACTTCTTCCCAGATCCTGGGGCAAGACTTTGGGGTGCTAGAGGCTGGGAGCCCCAGGAAGATACCCTACCTGTGGCCGGTGATAAATCTCTTTCTGGCCCTTTACCTCAAAGGAAGAGGCAAGGAGAGAGAGAAAACTCCCTATGTCAAGGGGCAAAGACTCTGCTCCCACTGATTCTGGACATTTCGGGGCCAAGACTGTGGCTTCTATTCTTCGAGGAGGAGTCAGAAGGCACTGGAAACACCCAGGCTGCAGGCCTGCCCCTTGTGTCAGGCTTGGGACAGCTCTGCTRCCCACGTGACTGGGATGCACTCGGGGTCCTCCTGGCCTTGGTGGACCAGCTGCTGAGAACAGCACAGATGCCCAGGAGGAAGCACCATGCACAAGGCGCAGTAGCAAAGGAACCACAGAACACACATTCTTCCCTGCCGCCTACATGGACCATTGAAGCAAGAGGACAATGACCTTATGTGCCCCGTGTATAATGACTGCATCCTAGAAATTGTTTTTGCATCCTGTTTTGTAGTAGTTCTGTGAGGAATTGTTTCCAAGATGAAAGAGAAGCACAGAGAGGTTGAGAAGATGGCTAAAAGTCACACAGTAAATGGGAGAAGGTCGAGGTCATTTTTTCTAGGACACTTCCCTGTGCTGGGTTAATTTCGTCTAAATGTCAGGTCAGCCCCAGAGGATAAGGGCTGAGAGAGAGTGAAGCAGAGGAACAATGGCCACTCTCTTTGTTGGGGAGCGGTAAGATAGTTAGCCCTGGGTCTTTTCCTAGGGGAGGCTATGAGGAGTAAGAAGAGAGAGGGGTGAGGGGCACGGGGCACAGGTGAGGGGCACAGGGCACAGGTGCACAGGGGAGGGCCACAGGGGAGGGCCACAGGGGAGGGCCACAGCTGAGGGGCACAGGGCACAGGGGAGGGGCACAGGGCACAGGGCACAGGGGAGGGGCACAGGGGAGGGGCACAGGCACAGGTGCACAGTGCTGGTGCAGGGAGCAGGGAGCAGAGCATGAAGCAGAGACAATGAGCTGTAAAGACACCGAGGAGCATCTCAGGCTCAAAGACAACTGGCCGCGATTTAGGTGCTCATGACTCACTAGCCTCCTTGCTACCTGGCCCACGGCGCTGCCCTTGAGGACCTTCTTCAAGAGGCGACAAGCAGCAGGGTGGATAAAGAGCCGCGGGAAGGCAGGATGGTACTATTATTCCCCTTGAAAAGCATGTGTCCACTCCATATGCTCTCCAAGCAACTAGATCTCCATGCGATCTAGTCCTGAGCCCTGGGAAGAAGGATAACCCACAGGCTTCCGCYCATGTGAAGAAAGGGGCTCCCACCCTGGGCAAAGGCTTCTCGGCTTGATTCTGACACACAGGACTTCCACGCAGGTCGTTCTTCCTTGGTAGCCTGTGCTAGCCTGATTCTGGAGCAAGCAGCACAGGCCCAAGGCTAGCCAGCCAGGACAGGTGGCAGATGCCGAAGGAGGCAGGAAGATGATCCCAAACATTAATGGCTCCGTAGGTTCTGTAGCTCCCTGTGCCTGCCTCCGGCCAGCAGAGGACAACACATGAGACCTCAAGGAGGAACAGAAATCAGCTCCTGGTATTAGGGGTACTCTCTAATTGAGCCCCATGTATGTACGTGCGCAGTGGGGGAAGGGAAGGAACCGCCCTTACAAAGTAGGCCACTCTCCTGGCCCACCAGTGACACAGTCAGCTGGGTCATCTGACACTGGACTGACAGCAAATGGCTGGACAGCCACACCTCTGTGGCCCGGGGATGTGTGTGCAAGGCCGGCATGTCCTGGGCCTCCTGTGGGGTGGGGCTGAAACATATTCCTAGCAGATGGTGCTGTCACCCTCGCTCCAGGATTCTCAGTCCTAATTATCTGTGCTGTCAGCCAAACAATTAACCCTCAAAGAAAAATTGCAATGTCCACCCCCAACCGAATGAGAAGGCAATTTTCCCAAGGGCGAGAGATACCTAGGGCAGCCTTGTGCTTGGCTCCAGATCTCACCATCCTCTGGCCTCAGAGGTCTGTCGATGGCTTTGAGGCACCCTCCCCGCTTCCTCTGAACTTTCTTGTAAAAGGGGGAGCAGGGGCTGGTCCCGAGGGCCCCCTGAGCCCCACGGAGATACCTTCTTACATTGCCCTGCATCTCAATTTGGGGGTTGCTGGCTGAGTGGGTGGGTGGGTGGGGGGAGCACCCTCATAGAAGCAAGGGGAGGAGGGATCAATAGGGGATTTCCAGAGGGGAAACCTGGAAAGGGGATAGCATTTGAAATGTAAATAAATAAAATATCCAATAAAAGAAAGAAATTAAAAAAAAAAGACTGTGGAATTGCATTTGTATCCTAGTCCTATTACACCCATGGGCTGTGTGACCCTGAGTAAGCATGCAGACMTCTCTGTGCTTTAGAGTCTTCATCTATGAGATGGGAGTAAAAGGGAAGGGCTATTGTGTTCCCAGAACCTGCGTGCCTGTCCCAAGCAGCCATCTTTGATCCCAGTTATCAATCTTACACATTCTTCTCTGTAGATGTGGAAAAGGGACTGAGCTTCTCTTTGTTCCCCCATCATGCAATCAGCTGGGGCACAGAAATGTTTCCTCAGTCTCCCTGACCCTTCTCAGAGGCCTTCCTGTGGTGAGAGGAGAGGACAGACAGTCATCTCCTTGATCCTTCAGGAATTGGGACTATGGAAACACAGCCTCTTCTCCAGCAAGAATTTGAAGAGCAAGTCGCTGTGGTCTCGGGGCAGAGCTGCAGAGGGGCAGGGTGCTGTGCTACATCTCGAGAGCCCAAAGCCTCCTACCGCATCTCCTGCAGCTGCACCTCTCAGGTCTCAAGGCCACCACTGGGCAGATGCTCACAGGGCTGAGGTGGTGTCTGTCACCTAAGAGGGGCTACTGTGCAAACTATACCAGGGAGGGGGGGCGACGGCATCATCCAGCACCATGCGCTGACATCGAAAGCGGAAGGCTCTTCGGGAAGGCTTCGCAGGAAGCCCAGGAAGAGCAGAGGGGGTGACCGCTTCCCTGGCCACTTGGCACAAACGCCATCAGAGACACTGAGGACCCAACCCTTCACAGAGAGAAGAAGGAACAGGCCTGGTGTCTTGTTCCACAGATTAGGGAGGTCAGAACAGAAAGGGGATGGCAAGACAGAACACTCTGTCAGAAACACACACTGAAAGTCCCTCTGAGACAGGGGCATGCCCTGGGTATCTGGGGAAGGTTTGCAGAAAGTGAGCAGAGGGTGGACCGAGAGTTGGGACTCCTTCCCAACCACCGTTTGCCCACCCCAAGAGCGTGTGACATCTTTCTTCCTGCTCCCTGCGGTCCACTGCCCACCTATGCATACCTCCTTTTGCCCAAGGGGCACAGGCTCCCACAGCCGCCCCCCCCCACACATGTTTATCTTCATACAGAGACTTGCCTCCTCGGACTCTGCCTTCTTGGGGGGGCAGTAGCTGTGAGTGCACCCCTCCCTGTCCAGAGCCCATGTAGGACGGGCGCCAAAGTCTGGCTGGAGACGTTTCTAAATATGAGCTTGGCACTGAGAGTCAGGTTCCCAGACCTCCCGGGCCCAGGAGACTCTGCAAGCATTCTCCAGGCGAGCTGAGAGAGAGGAGAGAGAAGAGAGCTGGGGGCGGTGGGGTCAGGAGACTGCCAGGCGGTGGGAAGCCAGGCCCCAGGCACTGGAAGCCCTGCATCCTTGTTAAGGGGAGAAAAAGGATTACCAGTGCCTGATCAATTGCCCACAACCCTTGCAGCGGGGATGAGAAAGCCAGTGCCTTCTCAAATGTGCATGGATTAAAGATATACAAATAGAATCTTTTTTTCTACCCCTCTCCTCAACCCCCTGAAGCCTGGGATGCTTGTTAAAAATAGCCTTGCTGTGGCAGGGATCCTGCGCAACCCAATGGCTGGCAGGAGAATGAAGGGGAGGGGCTATGTTAAGTGGCCACCCTTGGGAAGAGGGAAAGGGGAGTCCAGGRGGAYGGCTGTCTGTCTCAAGAGTCTCGGGACACGCTTCTAGACGGCTGGGCTCTTGACCAGCCAGCGGATATTTTATTCTACCCCAGTGTGTGACCTGCATCTCCCGCCTAAGCTTTAGGCAGAATTGATCCTGATTTAGGAAGTCGGCATCGTGGTGCAGGCTGGCGAGGTACTCGAGCCACCAGAGACAAAGAGCCCGGCATCATGCAGGGAGCAATGAATCCAGGGCAAGGCCTCAGTAGGGACCCGAGTTCTCTGGGTCTGGTAACTTGCTATAGAAGGGAACAGTTGGATTTATTGCTTTATCGCTTCCTGATTTGAAAAACAGTTGTCTACCTTTGTATCTTCCTGCCGTGAAAGAGGAAGGAAATTGTCTTTGAGTGCGTGGGGGGAGGGCCCGGGAGGGGTGGAATCAGGGGTCAGTGTGGAAGGASAGCACAGAGCGACTTCCTGCCTCGATGCTTCAGTGTGCAAGGTGGAAAGCCCCTCAGTTTGGTACCTAAAAGCATTCCGAGTTTGAATCCTGGCTCGGGCTATCAGTGACTACACAGGCGCCAGTGACTCGCTTCGCCATTAGCCCACACCAAACCAGCCTCCTCCTGCTGCTGCTCAGATGGGACTCTGGGCCACATCTCCGGGTGGTTATGTAGGGGAATGCCAGGGTGGGGAAGCAGGAGTGGGTGGGTAGGTGGGTGGGGGGAGCACCCTCCTAGAAGCAGGGGGAGGAGGGATCGATAGGGGATTTCCAGAGGGGAAACCTGGAAAGGGGATAACATTTGAAATGTTAAATAAATAAAATATCCAATAAAAGAAAAAAAATT
>BDUI01017942.1:0-20800 GCA_002335545.1 Apodemus speciosus
TTTTGATGACTTTAGGTTGAAAGTCAATTTTATCTGATATTAGGATGGCTACTCCGGCTTGTTTCCTAAGACCATTTGCTTGTAAAATTGTTTTCCAGCCTTTTATTCTGAGGTAGTGTTTGTCTTTGACTGTATGGCCCCTAATTTCTTCCCAAGGTTTTCTATCTCCAAAGTTGTCTCCCTTTGCAATATCTTAGTTGTTTCTACTTCTGTTTTTAGTTCCTGGATGGTTTTGCTCAGTTCCTTCACTTGTTTGTTTGTGTTTTCATGTTATTCTTTAAGAGATTTTTATGTTTCCTCTTTCATGACTTCTGCCTGTTGACCCAAGTTCTCCTGTATTTCTTTAAGTGATTTTTGCATTTTCTCTTTATTGACTTCTATTGTTGTCCTGTATTCTCCTAATTTTCTTTAAGTGATTTTTGTGTTTCCCTTGTAAGGGCTTCTACCTTTTGATTCATGTTCTCCTGTATTTCTTTAAGAGATTTTTTTTTATGTCCTTCTTGTGTTCCTCTAATAGTATCATGACCAGTGATTTTAAATCCAAATCTTGTTGTTCTGGTGTGTTGGGGTATCCAGGACTTGCTGTTGTTGTAGAATTGGGTTCAGATCCTGCCATATTGCCTTGATTTCTGTTAGTAACATTCCTACATTTGCCTTTTGCCACCTGCTTATCTCTGGCATTAGTTGATCCTATTGTCACTGGCTGGTGCTTGAACCTCTTGTGAGCCTGTAAGGCTATTTCTGCACCACTGGATGACTGGGTTTCCCCTGGCACAGATTACTGATGTGCTGCCCTATTCTTGGGTGACGTTGGAGCCCTGGTGTGCCTTGCCCCAAGCAAGGTTGTCTCTGTGTACCTGGTGCTGCCTGTCTCCTCTATCCAGGAGTGAAGATGGCAGATGCTGTGGGGACTTTTTCCCCACAGATCACTCTGCAGGACAAACAGCCCAGGATAGGGCTGGCACACAGACTGCCCACAGAGCTGCCCTGGTCCTGGGTGTAGGCAGAAGCCTGGCGGGCTGAGTCCCAAGTGATGTTAGACTCGCGATATCTCTGTGTACCTGGCACTGCCCACACTGTCTGTCCGGGAGCCAAGATGGCCCATAAACATTTTATAATAATAAAATTTGTTTGGAAAAATTAAAGTAGAACATACTTTTTACATTTTAACTAAACCAATATAATTTCATAATTTCTTTTGTTGTTGTTGTTGTTATTGTTAATTATTATTATATATTTTTATTTATTTACATTTCAAATTATTTCCCCTTTCCTGGATCCCCCTTCCATGAAAGTCCTATAAGCCATCTTCCCTTCCCCTGTTCCCCAATCAACCCCTTCCGGCTTCCCTGTCCTGGTATTCCCCTATACTGCTGCACTGAGCCTTTCCAGGACAAGTGGTGTCTCCTTAATTCTTCTTGGGCATCATTTCGTATGTGAATTGTTTCTTGGCTATTCCAAGCATCTGGGCTAATATCTGCTTATCAGTGAGTGCATACCATGTGTGCTCTTTTGTGATTGGGTCACCTCACTCAGTATGACATTCTCCAGTTCCACCCACTTGCCTAAGAATTTCATGAATTCATTGTTTTAATAGCCGAGTAGTATTCCATAGTGTAAATATACCACATTTTCTGTACCCATTCCTCCGTTGAGGGACATTTGTGTTCTTTCCAGCTTCTGGCTATTATAATGAGGGCTGCTATGAACACGGTGGAGCATGTGTCTTTATTACATGCTGGGAAATCCTCTGGGTGTATGCCCAGGAGTGGTATAGCAGTGTCCTCTGGTAGTATCATGCCCAGTTTTCTGAGGAACTACCAGACTGATTTTCAAATTAGTTGTACCAGCTTGCAGCCCCAACAGCAGTGGAGGAGTATTCTGCTTTCTCCACATCCTCATCAGCACCTGTTTTCTCCTGAGTTTTTGATCTTAGCCATTCTGATTGGTGTGAGGTGAAATCTCAGGGTTGTTTTGATTTCTATTTTCCTGATGACTAAGGATGTTGAACATCTTATCAGCCATTTGATATTCCTCAGGTGAAAATTCTTTGTTTAGCTCTATACCTCATTTTTTAATAGTGTTATTTGTATCTCTGGAGTCTAACTTCTTGAGTTCTTTGTATATCTTGGATATAAGCCCTCTGTTGGATTAAGGGTTGATAAAGATCTTTTTCCAATTTGTTGGTTGCCATCTTGTCCTTTTAACAGTGTCCTTTGCCTTACATAAACTTTGTAATTTCATGAGGTCCCATTTGTCAATCCTTGATCTTAGAGCATAAGCTATTGGTGTTCTATTCAGGAAAATTTCCCCTGTGCCCATGTGCTCAAGGCTCTTCCCCTGTTTCTTTTCTATTAGTTTCAGTGTGTCTGGTTTTATGTAGAGGTCCTTGATGATCCACTTGGACTTGAGCTTAGTACAAAGAGATAAGAATGGATCGATTTACACTCTTCTGCATTCTGACCTCCGGTTGAACCAGCACCATTTGTTGAAAAGGCTACCTTTTTTTTCCACTGGATGGTTGTAGCTCCTTTTTCAAAGATCAAGTGACCATAGTTGTGTAGGTTCTCAAAGGATAAACAGCCTGAGAAAGAAATTAGGGAAATGACACCCTTCACAACAGCCACAAACAATATAAAGTATCTTGGTGTGATTCTAACCAAACAAGTGAATTATCTGTATGACAGGAACTTCAAGTCTTTAAAGAAAGAAATCAAAGAAGACCTCAGAAAATGGAAAAATCTTCCATGCTCTTGGATAGGCAGGATTAATATTGTAAAATTGGCCATCTTGCCAAAAGCAATCTACAGATTCAATGCAATCCCCATCAAAATCCCAACTTAGTTCTTCATAGAGTTAGAAAGAGCAATTCTCAAATTCAACTGGAATAACAGAAAACCCAGGGTAGTGAAAACTATTCTCAACAGTAAAAGAATTTCTGGGGGAATCGGTATCCCAAACCTCAAGAGTAACAGTGATAAGAACTGCATGGTATTGGTGCAATGTCAGGCAGGTAGATCAATGGAATAGAATTGAAGACCCAGAAAATTTATAATTTCTAACTGTGTTCAAAACATATATTTAGATAACTATAGTGATCACTGTCCTTACCCCCATCAAACATAGAAGACAGAGGTCATTACATATCCACAACTTGTCAAAATGCTCAGAATAAGTTCCCAGGATGCCCAATCCTAAAAGATACAACATAATCCTTATACATAACTTTCAGAGAAATTGCAGAGTGTGGGATAGAAGGATTGTAAGATGTAGAGGTCCAGGATTCCTTCTGCTACACACTGTTCCCTAAACTTTACAAGGAGAATACACCCATGAAATTTCATTAATAGGTTTTCCTGAACACTACTGGATATATGTAAATTTGAACAATGATAAATGGACTTAGTAGGTTGTTTACACATGTATATATATATATATATACATGCATGTATATGTATAGACATGAATAGATTCTAAATGAATAAAATATCTCAATGTGATGACACTTGAAACTGCTAGAAGTCATAGATGTAGAAAATAATATTCTGTATAAGATCGTGTTTGCCTAGAAACTGTGCTCAACAATTGACAAATTCTTATTGAATGAAAAATCTTCTGTACAGTAAATAAACATAAAGTAAAAATGATACCCATGGTGTTTGATAAAATCTTTACCATTTATACATTTGGTAGAAGATTAATATCCAGAAATATAAATATAAAGAACTCAAAAAATAAGACTCAAACAAAAAAGAAAACCAAAGAAATTTGGCTATGGATCTGAACAAAGACTTCTCAAAATAAAAAAAATAATTATATGTAAGAAATGTCTCAAAAAGTGCAATTATGGAAGTGCAAATTAAAAATATTTTCAAAATTTCACCTTGCTCTAGTTAGAATGTATAAGGTCAACTTATTGACAACTAGTGCTTGGGAAGTTATGATGTAAAGGGAGAACATATTCATTCTGGTGGTACTGAAACTCATTTAGCCACTATGGTAATCACTGTGAATGTTTTTAAAAAGCTAACAATAAATAAATATACCCTACAGTATAGCTATACCATTATTGGATATGCCAAAAGACTACATCATTCCAGAGAGGTACTAAATTATATTTTTCACTGATGCTTCATTCAAAATAGCCAGGAAATGCTTGTTCTATTTTCTAAAGAGTGAAGAAAGGTGTAGAGTTGTGTCAGTGGGGAGGTGGGGAACTAGGAGGAGTTGGGGGAGGGAAAGCATGATCAGAATGTATAGTATGAAAACATTTTCAATCAAAAATATTCAGGATATGGAAATATGCTTTATACCTGTCAACTGATAAACTATTAGTGAAAGTATAGTGCATTTTTATACAATGGAATATTAGTATTTAATTGTTTAGAGAAATAAATTATGAAAAGTATAGGTAAATGAATATAACCAGAAAATAGTATATGAAGATGACCCTTACCCAGAACTACAAAGGCTACATATTCTTCTCATTTATGGACACTTGTTTTAAATATTGAGATGTGAGTATGCATCCTGAAGTGAAGAGAGAAACGGAGAAGGTAAAAGGGGACTAAAGGATTGGATTGGGAGAGAAGAAGCCCTAGAGCAGGAAACCAGTGCTTTGACAGTTGAAATAGGGAAAGGAGCTATGGGTCCCTTTACGTGTACTCTTTGGTTGATGTTTTTATCCCTGGGAGCTCTGGGAGTACTTGGTGGTTCATATTGTTCCTCCTCCTATGGCGCTGCAAACCACTTCGGCTCCTTGGGCCCTTTCTCTTTCCCATTGGGGACGCTGGACTCAGTTCAATGGCTGACTGAGAGTGTCCCCCTCTGTATTTGACACCAAAGGGAGGAGAGGACCTTGTCTTGGAAAGATTTGATGCCATAGTGTAGAGGAGTACCAGGACAGGGAAGCAGGGGAGGGTTGATTGCGGAAGGGGAGATGGCTTATGGGGTTTTCAGGGGAGGGAGGAATCAGGAAACGGGACAACATATTAAATGTAAATAAAGAATATACCTAATTAAAAAAAGAAGAAATAGGGAAAGGAGAGCGGATTCAACTGGGGAGGGTGGGGGAGTTTAATACAGAGAGGGGGCTATAACAAGGAAGTCCTAAAAAGCACAGGGAATTATTTTATATTTTCCTAAAATTATACATAATATGCATTGCTTATGCAGTTTACATGAAGTTATGCCACTTAGGAACCTAAGATGCATAGAGTATTTAACAAGACACCCAGTGCCACACAAGGGAGACCTTCCCTCCATTTTTTTTAGGTTGGGGGAGTCGAAGAGACTCCCAAGGTAGTTTAAGCTATTTCATTGTCTTTGATCCACTCTCTCCTGAGAAGTTGAAGGGAAAACCCTATTACTGAAGATATCAAACACTACCAACACAGGACATGGAGGAATTGAGTTGGAGCTTACCTAAAAGCTTGTTGCCAGAGGACTAGCCTTCATTGTATCTGAAGGTGCTACAAAACTGCCAAAGAAGAAAAACATTCAATAGCCTTATACAACTGTAACATCTGCGAGCTACAGAAATGACCAGCATGACAAGAATGCCTCAAGAATGCCTCAAAGGTGCATTCGTGGCTCTTATATATCGGGGGGGGGGGGCAACTAAAACCCATCTTATTGGACTTTGGTCATGCTCACCAGAAGAGTTCATGCCTGGTTACTGTAAATCTAGCTAACATCATGAATGCTCCCATGGAACCTAGAGGAGAACCTACTTTTCTCAACCTGGATAATTCCAAATTACATTCTAAATACACATTGTTATATTCACAAATAAGTGTAACTCTCACCCCTCATCAAAGAAGTCTTTCTTTGCCACAAATGAAGACTATTATAGAAATCCACTACTGGTCAAAATGCAGAGAATAATGGACTGTGGGGGGGGGGCGGTCCAGCCCCAACTGATACATCTACAAGCCAACCCCTAAACCCAGGGTTCAGGAAACTGTAGCTTGTTTTTGCTACTTTGTGGGTTCTTCTATTTCCCACCCTTTATCCTCCCCTTCCCCTGTTTTTACCCCAACTGTATCGGAGAGAAACAACAATAGGAGGCAAAGAGATCACTGAATATAATTTATTTCCTTTTGTTTCTTCCTTGACCACAGCTACTTAAAAAAAACCCAACCACCCTTTCTAAACGACCTACAGCAAACCACCAGGACTCTCAGGGCCCTAGTATTTATGTAACTTATGAAAAGTTCCTAGGACACCCTCTTATGGCCTCAGCAAGGACAAGATATGCAAGTAACATATAGACGGACATGGAAAAAATTTAAAACAGAGAGTGTTTCAAAAAACATCACACAAGTATAGAGATTATCTGCAGATGGAAAACCAAGCTTCTGCTAGAGCATGAGGTAAATCATAGTCAGCTGTTATATACAGTCCAAAGCAGCCCCATATCCCCATACCTTGGGATAAAATAAAAGTGCATTCCTATAATATTCCTGGGATTACAAACTGGTACAACCACTCTGGAAATCAGTCTGGTCTGGCGGTTCCTCAGAAAACTGGGCATGATACTACCAGAGGACCCGGCTATACGACTCCTGGGCATATATCCAGAAGATTCCCCAGCATGTAATAAGGACACATGCTCTACTATGTTCATAGCAGCCCTCTTTATAATAGCCAGAAGCTGGAAAGAACCCAGATGACTCTCAACAGAGGAATGGATACAGAAAATGTGGTATATTTACACTGTGGAATACTACTCAGCTATTAAAAACAATGAATTCACAAAATTCTTAGGCAATTGGGTGGAACTCGAGAATATCATTTTAAGTGAAGTAACCCAATCACAAAAGAGCACACATAGTATGCATTCACTGATAAGTGGATATTAGCCCAGAAGCTTGGAATACCTAAGACACAATTCACATATCAAATGATGCCCAAGAAGAAGGAAGGAGAGGGCCTCCAGTACTGGAAAGGCTCCATGCAGCAGTGTAGGGGAATACCAGAACAGGGAAGCTGAAGGGGGATGATTGGGGAGCATGGGGAGGGAAGATCGCTTATGGGACTTTCAGGGAGGGGGGAACCAGGAAAGGGGAAATCATTTGAAATGTAAATATAGAATATATCTAATAATAAAAATAATGAAACCAAAATTTCCAAATTTTCAAAACTGCCCCTACAGGAAACAATCACAGAAGACAATGAAAAAAGATTGTAAGAGCCAGAGGTCCAGGATAACTTCTACATGGTTGCCTTTTAGGTAAGACAGGAAAGCTATCTCTGTAATATTTCAAGAATATGATAACTTATGTGCCAGAATAAGAGCACTGGCTATATGTTCAGAGGACCAGAATTTGAATCTAAGAACCCAAAAGGCAATTCACTATCATCTGTAACTGAATTTCCAGTGGATTTGACACCATCTCCTGGTCTCAGCAAGGACAAGACTTGCAGGTAACACATAAACCTAAACAGAAAAAAATTTAAAAGACAGACTGATTCAAAACATTATAACTAAGGAAGAACAGAATAATGATAACACGAGTTTACATACCAGCATGGAAGGGAAAAAAATTACAAGCCCCACCCTAGGTGAAGAAGAGAAATAAATGATCAATGACATCTGTGAGATAGAATCTGTCTTCCTTTGGATCAGCCATCTAGTTAACTATCCAATTCCAAATGAGATCAGAACAATATAATATGAAAGTAGCTAGAAATGAAGAAATGAACATTCTTGCATTCCTCTGACAAAACTGTGTACTAAGACAGATTATGTCTTCATGTGACCAAATCTAGAAATAATTGAAAATAAATTCTTATAAATAGAATCCTTTGTGGTATTTTTCAATGTTTATGAATTTTATGAATACCATTAAGTTTTAAATTCTTAAAAGGGTAAACTGGAAATGTGAGTTTCATACCTCAGTATAATAATGTTTACTGTAAAACATTGACTCAACATCCTACATGAAAGTCTTTTCCTCTAACATCAGGAACAAGACACAGCTACCTGGTCTTATCATTCCCATTCAAGGCAGTGTTTGAAATCTTAGAGAAAGAAGGACAAATAAAGAAATAAAAGAGACATAGATAAGATGTCAAATTATTCCTATTTATAATTGCTAAAATCCTAAACTTAAAAGACCTTAGAAAGTCTGTCTGAAGTACTGTTATATCAGATGAACAATTTAGGAAAGTTAAAAGCTACAGGATAAATATATAATAAAATCACTAACTTTTGATTAAAATATCTACATTTATTTTTTGAGTTTGGGAGTGGGACATATATGCACATGTGGAGGTCAAAGGACAAATTGTAGAAGTTAATTCTCTTCTTCTAGTATATGGGATCATGGGATTAAACTCAGGCTCTCTAGCTTGGTAGCAAGTACCTTCATAAAATGAGCCATCTTACTGACCCCTAGTAGCCTTTCTGTATATTAACAGTAAATACACACACACACACACACACACACACACACACACACACAATTTAACTCACAAGGAAAAATCTAATTCACAATAGTCTAAAAAAGTCCTAGGAATAAGTCCAGCTATGGAAATTAAACTTGTATACAATGGAACCTAAGAAATACTAAAGAAAATTAGAAAAGAATAAAAAAGACCCAGTTATGTATACATTTAAATATATACCCAAAAGTGTCATAATTAGTATTTTCTCGTCAGACAACATGTTTAATGAACAAAAAAGGCACTTATTACTGTTGACTAAAACTACTAAGTCTTCACATAAATGTTGCTGTAAAATATCATTTTCACATCTTTTTAGGCAGAAAGTTATCTGGGACGTAGCACATAATCCTAGGTAATAAGAAGAACCTTAATTTGAAGTTAATTTGGAATATCTATTATCTACATAAGACTTATTTTGTAACCTCTATCTATGATTTGTGTTTGTGTAGTTGGGTATTATGAATTTGCATATACTCAGCCCAGTGAGTAGCACTATTAGAAGGTGTGGCCCTGTTGGAGTAGGTGTGGCCCTGTTGGAGTAGGTGTGTCACTGTGGGTGTGGGCTATAAGACCCTTATCCTAGCTGCCTGGAAGCCAGTATTCTCCTAGCAGCCTTCTGATGAAGATGTAGAACTCTCAGCTCCTCCTGCGCAATGCCTGCCTGGATGCTGCCATGTTTTCACCTTGATGATAATAGACTGAACCTCTGAACCTGTAAGCCAGCCCCAATTAAATGTTCTCACAAGTGTTGCCTTGGTCATGGTATCGGTTCACAGCGGTAAAGCCCTAACATTTAATTTGTACTGGCTTACAGGTTCAGTCCATTATCATCAAGATGAGAATCTTTTGGCATCTCACAGTGTCAAGCCTCTTGCTTTGTCCCTCCTAGTCTGCATTCTGTTCCTTGCTTAAACTGAACTCCAATTAAAATTAATGGTTTGGACTGAAGTGGGGGTGCTTTGGTTCCTCTGAGAAAGGGAACAAAATACTCACAGGAGCAATAAAGGAGACAAAGTGTGCAGCAGAGACTGAAGGAAAGGCCACCCAGAGACTGCCCTACCTGGGGATTCATCCTATAAACAGTCACCAAACCCCAACACTATTATGGAAGACAAGAAGTGCATACTGAAAGGAGCCTGTTATGGTTGCCTCCTGAGGGGCCCTGCCAGAGCTTTACACATACAGAGGCAGATGCTATCAGCCAACAATTGGACTGGGCATGGGGTCCCCAAAGGAAGAGTTGAGGGTGGTCCGGAGGAGCTGAAGAGGTTCACAGCCCCATGGGAAGAAAGATGTTGGCCACCCAGACGCTCCAAGGCTCTCAGGGACTAAACCATCAATCAAGATGTACTCATGGTTCCAGCCAAAAATGTGGCAGAGGAATGCCTTGTCAGACATCAGTGGGAGGAGTAGTCCTTGGTCAGGTGAAGGCTCAGTAGATGCCCCAACAAAGGGAAATCGAGGGGGGGGAGGCAGGTGTGGGTCTGATGGAGGGGCATATACTTGGAGGCAGGGAGTAGGAGGATGGGTTGAGGATTTTATGGGAAATCGAGGGGGGAAACTGAGAAAGGTTTTAGCACTTGAAATGTAAATGAAGATTATATTCAATGAAAAAGAAAAAAGAATAAAATAAAAAAATTAATGGTCTCTGTATTACCATAAATTGTCCTTATAAGATTTGCCATGATCATGGTGTCTGTTCACAGTAGTAAAACCCAAACTAAGACAGATACTGTCTTATCTCACACCCTCATTCATTAGCATTAATTGAGCACCTATGATACACCAGGTACTCTTTAAGGTCTATAGGATCCTATAGGTCTAATTATACATCTAGTGTCTTGAACGATTTCTAGGCTCTTGAACAATATTTCAGAACCCTGAGAAGGACCAGTAAAACTGTACACAGTGAACCAGGAGTCAGTGAAATATTTACAAAATGGATAAAGTTTGAGGTGGTTCTAAGAATAAGAACAATAGCTTCTAATCATCCATTGAATGTGTTTTTTAAGTATGTGTTAACTTGCCTGTCTAATGAACATTTATTGCTACCTATGATTCTAGTTCATGTTGGGCCATGCAAGCTAAATTGGTAAATCACAGAGACGCATAATTTATAATCTAATTTCATCACATAATTTTAAGGTATTGATAATTTATTATGAAGCAGGAGTGGCATAATATAATGCCTAAGAATATGGACTTTGGCATATGAGTTAAAAACTATCTAGCTCTATCAGTTACTAACTATACGACCTTGGGTAAATAACTTATCCATTTTGGGCTTAGGTTTCTGCCTCTGTAAAACAAGAACAAGAATACCTCCTAATTTTATTATGAGAATTTCATTGGACCATAGATCTAAAGTACTTAAAATAGTTGCTTTGGATAGCCTGTGCTATACAAATATTTGTCCGTAACTGCAAAGTGCAGGATAGAAGGAATTCTTGGAGTATTAGAAGTACATAACATTGAGTAAAGTAAAGGGATATTTTGTTTGGGAATTCATAAAAAGGCTTTCTGAGGAAATAAAAGTTAAGCTCAGACTCCCAATCAGAGAAAATTTCCCATATGATCATGAAAATTAACATATCTAGAAGAATGCCAAAAGTTAGTGATGCCTAGTTCTTAAGAACAGATTGAAAGACAATTATCCTTGATATACGTAAAATGGATCTCCTAGCAGTGGGCCTATCGAAACTGAAGTAACCAACACTTGTAGTCAGGCAGGACCACCAGAGGAGGAATAAGGACAAAAGCCCTCCCACAAAACTTTATACCCCAAAATTCTCCTGTCTACTAGAATTGCAGGAAGAAAGATTGAGCAGAGACTGAGGGAATGAACAGTCAATAACAGTTCTAATGTGAGACTATGTCATGGGCAAGCATCAATCCCTGACACTGTTAATAATACTCTGCTATTCTTGCAGATGGGAGCCTAACATAACTGTTCCCTGAGAGGCTGTACCCAGGAACCAATGGAAAGAGATGTAGAGATCCACAGTCAAACATTGGATGGAGTCTTATGGAAGAGTTAGGATAGAAACTCCACAGGAAGACCAACAGGGTCACCTAACCTAAACCCTTAGTGGCTCCCAGAGATTGAACTTCCAACAAAATAGCAAGCATAGCATGGACCTAGGCTCCCTGCATGTATGTAGCTCATGTGCAGTTTAGTCTTCATGTGAGTCCCTCCAAATTAGTGTTGGGTCTATCCCTAAAGCTGTTGTACATCTGTGGAATATGTTCTTTTAGCTGGGCTGTCTTGTTTGACCTCAGTGGGAGAGGATGTACCTAACCCTGCAGAGACTTGATGCTCCAGAGTAAGGGGTGAATATCCATGGTGTCTCAACCCTCTCAGAGAAGTGGAGGGGTATAGGAGAAGAATTGTGGCAGGGGGACATCGGAAGGAGGGGGCAGTGATTGTCTGTGAGGTGGGAGTGGGTAGGTAGGTGGGGGAGCACATTCATAGAATCCAGCGGAGGGGTTAGGGGGTTTGCAGAGGGGAAACCAGGAAAGGGGATAACATTTGAAATGTAAATAAATAAAATATCCAATAAAAAAGGAAAAATTAATTAATTAATTAATGGGAAAATGTAAACAAATAAGGAAAGTGGAACATTATTGATAAGTTTAAAGCATGTGAGTGAGATAATGAATTTTGGGTAGTAGAAAAATACCATGTGAAATAAAAATGGACAAGTGCATAAAAATTAGAAATGATGATAGCAATTAGAAAACTATTAAGATCCAAGTGAAAGTTGTTGGTGCCAGTTCTCAAATGACCTGCTCCTGCCAATTCTCGAATGCCTTGCTCCTGTCAGTTCTCTAGAGAGTATCAGGAAGTAGGGTCCTCTCTGTGGAGCAGAGACTGAAGTAAAGGCCACCCAGAGACTGCCCTACCTGGGGATTTATCCTATAAACAGTCAACAAACCCCAACACCATGATAAGTAGCATATAGCAAAAGGAGCATGCCATGGTTGTCTCCAGAGTGGTCCTGCCAGAGCCTTACAAATACAGAGGCAGAAGCTAGCAACCAACTATTGGACTGGGCATGGGGTCCCCAATGGAGGAGCTGGAGGGTGGTCCTGAGGAGCTGAAGGGGTTTACAGCCCCATGGGAAGAACAATGATTTTGGCCACCCAGATAGATACCCCAAGACTCTCAGGGACTGAATCAAGTGGTCCACATGGTTCCAGCCAAAAATGTGGCAGAGGAAGGCCTTGTTGGGCATCAGTGGGAGGAGTGATACTTGGTCAGGTAAAGGCTCAACAGAGGCCCCAACAAAGGGAAACTGAGGGGGGGAGGTGGGAGTGTGTCAGGTGGAGGGGCATATATGTGGAGGCAGGGAGAGGGAGGAGGGGTTGGGAATCTTTGGGGAGGGGGGAAATCAGGAAAGGTTTTACAATTGGCAATGTAAATGAAAACGATATTCAAAAAAAAAAGTTGTTGGTGACTGAAACCAAAACCAAATAGCACAAATAGTAGACATGAACAAAAGTGGTTAGAGCATTCAGGAAATCAAAACAGTAGACAAAATTGAAGAACTCAGTAACGGATTGTGTGTTTGTGTTTTTGAGTGATAAAAGGGAAGAAGATGAACTGAGGTTGTTATTTCAGGCCTATTAAGCCGCTGAGTACATAGAGAGACAATTTATTGAAGAATAAAAACTGTGATACAAGCAATTTACCATGAAAGGAAACAGAGTGTTAAATTTGCTCAGTTCTAAATATATGCAAGATATCATACTACTTACTTTATATGAATTATTTTATTCAACACTCAGAAGCCCTGTGAGACGTTCATTATAGTTTCACATTTTAAAAAAAAATTGTCCAAGATCACATAGATAAGTGAATATAGTACTGAGAATGTAAACTAGGGTTCTTCTGATGCTTAAGCCCATACCTATACCATATTTCTATATAGCTCTATAGAATATCTTGGATTAACCTACTAACCCTGGCACTGAACACCTGTATTTGGTATTCCTCAATATCTATTTCAATTACCAAAATAAGACATTAAGCAAAAATTATCATCCAATATTATTAAATAAATGCAATTTTGTAATGTGGTAAGAGTGGAAAACACAAGGATTCAACATGACTAATGACATTTCTATTCCTTTCTTCCTACCTATCAATGATCGCTACATTCAAAATGCTCAAGTGCCACACATATTCTGGCAAAGAGACTTTTTGTAATGTCCAGTTGTCAAAGGAAGTCTGGTGAATACATTTTGGGTGCCAAATTTTTAGAATTTCTAGGACATTTTGGTCATTTGGACATTGTGATAGTGTCTGGGGACACTGTGACTAAACATTTCAAATTAAGGCTGTTCTCTAGCATTCTGGCCAGTTGCTTTTCCTTTTCATACACATAATTGAAAAGTAGATGAACATATTTTTTGTTTCTCATCCTAGATCTTAGAAAATATAAAGTAGGGTAAGGTCAGGGCTCCTGAGACAGGTCAGGTCAGTATGTTAAAATATTCATCACTATTTTAAGTACTGACTTTTACTTCATTATGGATCATTGAAGTTTTCTCCTGTAGCATCTATCTAAAAAAATTAATAGCACAAGAGATCTTGCTAAAAGCCTTACTGTTCCCATATTCTATTATTCCATGTGGGTGACTTGTTAATCATGCAAACAAACCCAAGCTAAGCTGATTTGTCATTTTGTTCTCAATGCATTTTGTCTACAAGTTCATACACTCTGTTTTTCAGTCTCTATAATTTGTATCTCTTTTCACCCTACATCAAAAGGTTCACTTGTGGCTGATGAAATACACTTTTAAACCTTTTAGATAAGCCTTACTATGTTTAACAGTATTTAGCTTTCCAACTTTCATGCCATACTCCGGGACTACTTAATAGCTAGAGATTTGACCTTTATTCATAATTTCTTGCTAAGTGATTTTTCTGGTTTAGAAGCCTTGAACTCATTTAAGGCAATTATATCCTCTTTACAGTCTGTCCATGACACGAGTTGCAAATACATCTAATCAATGTTCATTTCACAGTTTTTAGGCTGGTTGACAATTGTCATTGTCAGAATATTTAACACTGGTCATAAGAATTAATGTCTTTGATTAGCTAGTCATCTCCCAGAAAAGAGCAATTCCCTGGGTAAGGAGATATAGTAAGTGCTATGAGATTTTTTTTTGGAATGGCTTATTACTTTGGCAGTTTATATAGCAATTTTCTCTGTATTAACAAAGCCATCTTCACATGCCCACCATTTTTATGTCTGTGCATTCTAAGCAGGACTATCTCTCCCAGTGTTTGAGTAGTTGGGTGCATAGTTGATGCCTTTATATAAGTTGGCAAAAATGTACATCTCATTTAGAGATATGCAGATTAAATTCAGAGCATATACACTGAGTAGAAGGGGAACTAGATTGCAGTTGTACTTGCGTCTTTTAAAAGATGTTTGCATGCAGTGTATAACCTGAAATCCTATGTGAAGTTGGTCCTCTCTGTAAGGGTAGTAATAAATACTAACAGATCCCAAGGCAAAGCCTTATTTTCTGCAGCACTGCTGCTGATGTTTATATCTGTGCACAGAATTCAGTTTACATTTTAGCTTCTTAGAATTACATTTGTGCTTGTGAAGAAGTTTCTCTATGAAGGATCAAGATTTTACAAGATTTTACAGAGCTGTTAATTCCAAGCAAAATGAATGGATAAATTTTTATTTTAAACAATAATCCAGAAAAAATCCTACAAAATACCATTAAAGAGGAGATTATTTACCAGGAACTAGAATGCCCTCTTTACTCAAAATGCCTCCCTGTGATTTTGCTGGCAAATAATTGGCTGGAAGAAACTATTCTTTTCTGCTGTTTTTGAGGGTGTGAAATCTGTCATTTACTGTCATGTCCTAATTATTTATCCTTGAAAAATTCCATTGATCTTTTTTATTTCAGTCTTCTCACAAGCTTGATGAGGATATTATTTGCACCAACATCTTAGATTGTGGTGAGTGAAGTATTGAGTATTTACTGCAGTGCCTGAGATAAAATTATCTTGTTTTAACTATCAATTATTATTGTTGTTAGGAAAGATATTTATTAGAAATACATACTGTAAATTCTTGGATTTAATTCTTTTCCCAATATCGACAGTGAATGAAATTCCAGATTCTTCAAATATCTGAACCAGGAAACAGTTTTACAAAGACATTTCCTACACCAATTAAGAGTGTTAGTAGATCTAATTATTTTTACTCTCATTCCAGTCTGTCTGGCATTACATGCATATCTCTGAACTAGGAATGAAGACATAGAGAACAGCCAAGATTATTTGAAAACTATAGAACAAGAACTTGTTCTTTTTTTCTAACTCTCTTCATGGTCTTCCTTTTATCTTGCCCATCTAATCATTTTCTACAGAAAGGAATAACATGGAGATTGATCATCTAATTTTTTACATAATAATTCTGAGAACTGATAGCTTACAATTTTAAGTTCTAGCTCCGGAATTGTTTGGCAATTTGTGCAGGAAATTTGTGTTGTCACTTGATCAGTATTATGGCATTGAGACAAAAAGTTTATTTGGACTCTTAATTTTCTTACTTGCAAGACATGAAAAACTAAATAGAATTATATATGTATATACCAAAATGCTAATTTTCATTGTGTCATATTAATGCTATTAGTTTTATAATGTTTGCCTAAAATATGCTATCTTCCCTTCATGAGAGATCTGGTTTGGTTTAACTTTTCTTATCATATCTTTCTTCTTATCTTGGAAGAACTGTGCCTAATTTCTTCACTGCTGCTTTGTTTTTGCCAAAAAATGTTTTCTGAAGTTCAGAGGTCAATTCTATTACAAATACGCAAATAAAGAAGTAACGCAAAATTGAATATCCATGTCCCACATATAATCACTTGGGACTTTAGATTTTTTTCAGGCTAGTTTTAGTTCTAATGCATACTAATCTGAATATATTTATTAGGTTTTAAAATTCAGGATTTATTATAATATTTTGTGATTTCTCTACTTAAAGGATCATGAATCCTTTTTCATTGTTGTACACATAATTGGTCTTACAGATAGCACAGAATTCATTTTCTTTTATAACTAGGATATTTCCTTTTAAAAAACAATACTAAATAGTTTCACTACTTGATATTACTTTCTATATATCTTCACTGTATTTATATGTATTTTTGTATCTCTGAAAATATTCAGATTCTTTGCTAACATTGAAGTCTGATGGGAAATTATATATTGTTTAACTTGCAATCCAAACATCAGTCTATGAGATTCTGTATTCTCTTGCCAACATTAGAGAACTGTGTAGTTCTTGTACTACATATCAATTTGGTAAAAATCTCATTTTTGTTTTAGCTTGATAATAAATATAAAACATGAACTTTTATTCTTATGTTTAACAGTGTATTGATCACATTTCTGACCGTTGTGGCAACATGACTGACTAAACTTAATGAAGGAAAATTTTGGTAGGGAATTCATGATCGCAGGCACGTCAGACAGCTATCTAAATTTCATTCCATTCAGGATAGGAAGGAAGATGAACTTTTGGATTCAGCTAGTTTTTTATCACTTTTGTTCACTACAGTACTCCAACCTATAAGACAAGCCATCTACACAGGGTGGGTCTTCCCTGTTCAGCTAAATCTTTCTTGAAATACAAATTGAGAGGCATGTTTTCTACGTGATTCTCAATCCATTCAAGTTCAAAATGAAGATTCAGAAATGGCTATTTTATATATAGAATTTCTACTACTATATTTAATCTATTTACTTAAGTACTATTTACTAGTGTTTTATAAATACAAAAGGCAGTTGCACATATGAATGCACAGCAGTTATGCCAGCATGGACAGGACCTGCACAGGCTCAAGTGAGACAGAAATACCAGCATAAGAGTGGATGTGGTTACTAAGTTCCATACTTAGATAAAGAGTCATTGGTAAATGAAAGCTGCAAGAAAGGAGAAAGTTAAGTTTCTTTGAGGGTGTGGTCTCTGATAGGTCTATTACACTCTAGTGGGTAGACACATATCTAAGACTATCTAGGTAGAACTAATGAGACTTGACGTTTTCTTATTATTTTGTGAGGATACAGAGTTGGATGAGTATGAAATAAGGGGTAGAGCTGGAAGAAGGTAGGAGTGGAAGACGAATATGATAAAATACAATGTATATAATTTTCAAAGGCTTAATAAAAAATTAAAGATTATAAGTATACATATATTTCAGCTGCAACTTGCAGAATAGGAGTTATTTTTCAACTATTAAGGTGATCTCAAAGAGCACTGAGAGGTCCTCTGGCTCTTAGAATCTTTCCATTGCTTCTTCTGAGCCTTGGTCACAGGAGTTGTGTTATGGATGTGTTGATCAGTGCTGGACACTTCATGACCATTTGTTTTCTGCATTTAGACTAGTTGTGGTATTCTGTAGTGATCTTCTGTGCTAAAAAATAAGCTTCTTTGATAGCGAGTGTTGTTTACATTTGTCTTGTGTATGCAGATAACTATTTAGATTTAGGATTTCAAAAAAATGATAGTAGCATGTTCTTGTCTAAGATCCATTCACTCACTAGTCATGGGCAGTTGTATAGGTTTTACAATCCCAGACATAATTTCTCTTCTGCTAAGTATACCTTGACTAAAATTAACAACTGCCAAATACTGCCATGATGTATTCATGTATGAAATTCTGAAAAGAAAATAAAACAAGAATCAAAAGAAAACAAGCAACTCATTGTTAAGGATCCAATATTTTCTTTGATGGCAGATATTCCTATTCGGGAAATTTATCCAGAGTGTAAGTTTCTTTGGGTTTATCTATCAAGAAGTTATTTAAAAAGGTGTTTTGTTTTACTCATTAAAGATACATTAAACAGGCTAGAGCTGTGGGTGCCTTGTCAAGAGAAGTAATGATAGAGTCAGGAATAAGGATTGTAAGGAATTCAAATAGAAAGGCAAAGGAAGTTCCACCTTTGAAGAATTCTTTCTCTAGCTGGTAGCTAGTAATTCTACTTTAAACAATTCATGATTAAATACAAATAATAAAAGACTTATCAATCTATGTTTTTCCAAACAAAAACATTAATCATAAACTGTCAAGTAATTTTTGAAGACCTATGATATGCAAGGAAGTATTCATTACTAGTGGTGAATAAATGTTTCTGGTAAAGTGATTCAATGTGTTTACTTTAGATTTTTGTAGGCTATCTATTTTCAATGATATTTGAGCTAACAATCCCCTGAAAGATGGTTATGTGTTTTCTTGGTAAAATAAAGCATGGGAGAATTCTGGGTTGAGGAACAAGCAACACATACCTCTGGCAGAAGCCTCCTACCCCACTACATGATAAACTAGTGCCCTGAACCCAAGATAAGATGCCCTTCATACTTGTTCAGCATAAGCCCTACTGTTTCTCCTCTACGTCTCCTCTACTTGCCAACATATTCCTTCCCACACCTAGTTTAGAAACATTTTACTAGAGGCCAGGCTAGCTCCCTGAAAAACACATAAACCATCTCTACTCCCTGCCCTACACTCATCCACCCAACATAACACCAACCACAGGTCCTCTCCTCATTGCCATATTCTGGCCCACACCTCTTCTGGAAGCCTGCTACTATACCAGAGGCCATGACAACATCCTGCATCCCAGAGACTAGGCCAGCTCCCTGAAAATCAGGGAGAAGCTTGCCATCCTGAATTCCAAAGGACCCCCACCAGATCAGAGACCATGCACTTTGCTAGAATATAACATTACAAATTTGCTTTGTATTGTATACAATACAAATACAAATATAAATAACCATTAGATCATATGTTAAAAAGATGTACTCCACCAAATTGGAAAATCTAAGAGAAGTAGATAATTTTTTGATAGGTACCACTTACCAATGTTAAGCAAAGTTTAAATGGTTTAAATAAACTTATGACCTCCAAGCAAACAGATGCAGTCACTAAAAGTGTCCCAAACAACAACTACAACAAGCCCTGAGATCTGAGATAAACAGTTTTTGTGTGGAATGATAGTAGAAGTTCAAAGAACTTACACCATTACTCTTCAAATCATTCTACAAAGTAGAAACAAAAGGTTCAAAAAGGCCACATTCACACTGATCCAAACCATACAAAGATTCAATAAATAAAGAAAAGTATAGACCAATGACCCTGATTAAAACAGGTGCAAAAATACTTGCAAATTAAATCCAAGAACATCAAAAGGGTCATACACAAAGTTCAATTTGGATTCATCCCACAGATGCATGGATGGTTCAACATACAAAAATAATCTGTCAATGTAATTATCCATATAAACAAACTGGAGGAAAACAGGTGTGATAATCTCATTGGAAACAGAAAAAGCCTTTGACAAAATCCAACACTTCTTCATGATAAAGTTTTCTAAAGGTCAGAGATACAAGGGTCATATCTACACATATTAATGGTAATTTACAGTAAGCCAATAATCAAATTTAATGGAGGAATCCTTGAAGCATTTTTTTATTAAAATTGGGAATAAGGAAAGGATATCCTTTATTTGCCATATCTATTCAATATAGTAACTGAAGTTCATGCTGGAGCAATTGGACAACTGAAGGAGATCAAGGGGATAAATATTAGAAAAGTATCCTAATCTGTAGGTGATATGATAGCATACATAAACGAGCCCAAAAATTTTACCAGGGAACTCTTACAGTTGAAAACAACTCTAGTGAAGTGACTGGATACAAGACTAATTCAAAAAATCAGTATTCCACATATACACAAACGGCAAACAGGTTGAGAAAATATGGGAAACAACAGCGTTCACAATAGCCAAAAATAATATAAAATATCTTGGGGTAAATCTATCCAAGCAAGTGAAAGATATATGAAAAAGTTCTTTAAGTCTTTGAAGAAAGAAATTGTAAAAAGATGTAAGAAGACAATGGTCTCTCATTAACATAGTGAAAATGGCCCTCCTACTGAAAGCAATCTCCATATTCAATGCAATCCCTATCAAAATTTCAAAAATCCTTATAGAACTTGGAAGGACAGTACTGTACTTCATATGAAAAAACAAACAAACAAACAAACCAAAAACCAAAACAACTCAGTATAGATAATACAATCCTATAAAATAAAAGAATATTTGGATGTATCACCATTCTTGATTTCAAGCTATACTATAGAGCTATAGTAATAAAAACCTCTTGATATTGGCTTAAAATGAACATGCTGATCAATGGAATCAAATTGAAGACCCAGATGTAAATCTACACACCTATGGACACATGGTTTTTGATAAAGGAGCTAGAAATCCACAATAGAAAAAAAGTCATCTTCAACAAATGATCTAACTGGA
>BDUI01017958.1:15602-28111 GCA_002335545.1 Apodemus speciosus
TTTTTGGTTTTTCGAGACAGGGTTTTTCTGTGTAGCCCTGGCTGTCCTGGAACTTACTCTGTAGACCAGGCTGGTCTCGAACTCAGAAATCCGCCTGCCTCTGCCTCCCAAGTGCTAGGATTACAGGCGTGCACCACCACGCCCGGCTTTTTTAATTTTATACATATTAGATATTCACCCTCTGTCAAATGTATTATTGTATTTCCCATTCTTTAGGCTAACCCTTTGCCTAAATGATGATGTCCTTTGTCACACAGCTTTTCAAGTTCATGGAGTCCCATTTACTGATTGTTGATCTTAATGCCGATGCTATTAGTGTCCCATTCAGAAAGTGCTTCCCTGTGTCAAGGTGTTCCAAAAATATTCCCCTCTTTCCCTTCTATTAGATGCAGGGTATCTGGTCTCATGCTGAGGTCCTTGATCAGACTCAAGTAAGCATGGATCTACTTGCATTCTTCCCCACACAGTCATCTAGTTTAAAGYACCATTTGTTAGAGATGCTGTCATTTCCCCAGTGTGCATTTTTGGCTTCTGTCAAAAATCAGGTGTCTATAGGTATATGAATTGTCTGGGACTTCTATTCAATAAGGTCTATTCTATTCAGTTCCACTGATCAACCTGTTTTTAATGCCAATACTATGCTGTTTTTATTATTATAGCTCTGTAGCAGAAGTTGAAATCCAATACTTCATCAGTTCTTTTATTATTCAGAAATGTTTTAGCTCTCTGAGGCTTTTTTGTTTGGTTGGTTTTTTGTTTCTCTATGTGGTGGTTTGAATAAACTACTCCCCCTAAGCCCATAGTGGGTGGCACTATAAGGAGGTATGGCCTTGATAAAGCAAGTATAGCTTTGTTGGAAGAGGTATATTACTAGGAGGCAGGCTTTGAGGTCTCGGAATCTCAAAACTGTTCCCTTTCTACTATCTTTGGATCCAGATGTAGAACTCTCAGCTCCTCCAGTATCATGTCTACCTACATGCTGCCATGTTCCCTGCCATAATGATAATGGACTAAAAACCTCTGAAATGGTAAACCAGCCATAGTTAAATGTTTTCTTTTACAAGAGTTGCTATCATGGTCTCTCTTCACAGCAATACAAAACAAAAACAAACAAACAAACAAAAAACCCTAAGACACGATATAAAGTTGAAGACTGTTTTTCAATATATGTAAAGAACTGTGTTGGAATTTTAATGGAGACTGCACGTATAGTTTGCTTTTGCTAAGACAGTCATTTTCACAGTATTAATCCTACCAGTCCATGAGTATGACTGAATTTTACACCTATTGGTATCTTCTTCAACTTCTTTTTTTTTTTAATTCTTTAATTTTTAGTTATATGAGTACACTGTAGCTGTCTTCAGACACACCAGAAGAGGGCATCAGATCCCATTGCAGATGGTTGTGAGACACCATGTGGTTGCTGGGATTTGAACTCAGGACCTCTGTCTGTAAGAGCAGTGTTTTTAACCACTGAGCCATCTCTCCAGCCCCCTTCAACTTCTTTCTTAAATGACCTATATAGAGGGAAATGATGAATGACTGTTAAAAGGAAGCAGTTTTGTGGGGTTTTTTAGGATAACAAAGATTTCAGAAATTCATATGGTTAAGGATAGGAAAATTCTTTGAATATACTAGAAACTACTTGTCCTACAAACACTATGATCTAAAGCAACTTGGAGAGGAGAATATTTATTTCAGCTTTAAGTTCCTGATTGCAGTCCATCATGGAGGAAGTCAGTCAGGACAAGACCTCAAGGCAGAAACCTGGAGGTAGGAACTGAAACAGAGACCAGAGAAGAATGTTGCTCACTGGCTTGCTCAGTTTGCTTTATTATACACCCCAGAACTACCTTCTGAGAATGGCTAGGCCCTTCTACACCAATTATCAGAAAATGCCCCACAGACTTGCCTACAGACCAAGCTGACAGCATTTCTCATTTTATGCTACCCGTACTCAAATGTTCTAGCTTGTGTTAAGCTGACAAAAAAACTAATCAGCAAACTACTGAAGTATACAGTTTAAAGAAATAAGTTATATATATGGCATGTGAAGTTATCGAAACAAAGCTGTTAAAAGCCAATAGACCCAGAGCTAGAGACAGATGTAGTTCAGTAGTAGAATGCTTGCCTAGCTTATGGAAGATGTCTAGGGCTTGGTCCCCAGCAGAGCAAAATATATAAATAGAAGGCTAATAATCAAATATAGCTATATTTACTAGCTCTTTGTTAAGTTTCATCCTTAATTCTTCCTTTCACCCTCCCTATTTTCAATCAGCTAACAATTCTTATAATCTGCCTATCAGCAAATTCCCCTCAGGCTAAGGATGGAGCTTAGTGGTGAATCACTTGCTTAGCCTATGCAAAGCCTTAGACCCGCTTTGATCCTGCATGGGTGCATGCTGGGCATGACGGCACGTGCTTGTACTTCCACACTTACTAGAGGAGGCTAGAGGTATCATAAGGACAAATCCTCCTTCAAATACATGCTGAGATTCTGTCTCAAATTTTAAATAACACTAAAAAATAACCTGTTTTGCCTGGTATGTTGGCACATCCCTGGAATCTGTAACCAAAGAGGCTAAAGCAGTAGGACTGCTGTGAAATAAGGCCATCCTGGATTACTTACTGCTCCCACCCCTTCACCCCCAGACTGCCACCTCCTCAAATTCTCCTTTCCACTTTTTCTGACAACACCTTTGTTTATTCCCCTATCTGAGCATGCTTGGATAACTTCACTAGTCAGCAAGTTTTCCTGTCTTTCAAGTCTCCCATTTCTTTCAATGTGCAGATCTGTTATACATTCTCCTAATGCCTCCAGGCAGTGCTTCTCCTGAGAGTATATGAAGGACTGCAGGCCATCCTGCCTCTAGCTTTTCCTTGACCTGCACTACTCCAAGATGCTATACTGCTTCCTCATGCTACTTCTGTTAGAATATTCTTTTCTGTCCTGGATACTGAGGGAGGACCTTTGGAGACCACCTATGTGTAGGCTTTCTTGAGCTCTTAGATTAAGTGATTGTATCAAGAAGTCAACTTCTGTGGCTGGATAGTTCAGTGGTAAAGGTCGTTTTTGTTGCTTTTGAAGAACATCCAGGTTCAACTCCTAGCTTCCACATGAATTTGTTGACTCGAGTTACAAGGGATCTGATGCTCTCTTCTGGCATCCAGTGCAGACATACATGTAGGCAAAACAGCCATACACATAAAATAATAAAACTTAAGAAAAGAAACATAAACTTCCTTCTACTCTACCCCTACTTGGATGTTGTGTGGGTACCTATACTGTTGATTTTTAAGCACAATTTCTTCTCTTAGTCTTTGAGATCAGAGGGCAAAAGATCATAGTTTACTGACATTGACAAATCTAGCACAACTGTTAACCATAATAAAAATTCAAATAATCTGTTATATAATTAGACTGAAAGAGAAAAAATTAGAGGTGGATATAAAATGCACACCCTACCCAGCTTCTATGCTTGTATAAATCTACACATCTCTAACTACAGGATGATTATTTTCGATATATTTTTCCCACACAGACTTACTACTTTCTACTAAGAAGGGAGCACCTAGGTGGGAGGTAAGGTACTATCCAAAAAGAAAGGGCTGCTGATCCCAGAACCCAGAAATTCATACTTCGTTGCTAGTTTTCTGAGTCTACATGTAGAGTTCTTTTTATTTGGTTTTGTTTTCTACTATAGATCTTTTTGTCCGTGTGGTAAAACTTACAGACATCTTCCTCAAAAACCTTTTAAATCACATTAAATAAAAACTGTAAGGTTGAAAAAGAACAACTATATATAAACACAGTAATTCATTTGCTTCCTTATTAAAATATTAAGACCTAGAATAAGGAACATAAATAGCCATCGGATAAGCAAATGGGTTTTAATATATCTGCAATAACTAACAAGTTAACAAAAGTGAAAATATTTGTGATTTCTTTTAGTTACAGTCATAAATGCTACTAAAAGGATTGTAGTTTTGTTTTTATCATCATTATAATGAGAAATGTGTTCCATTTCAGTTAGATTTTCCTGAACATGTATTTCCTTAGCGAGGTTGATATACCTTTCTAATTCTTTTTTGAATTTTGACTTAATAAAATTGAAACATCTAGAAAGATGCTCATGAATAATATGTCTACTAGAAAAAGCTTTATTCAGGTTATTGATCACACTTTCCTTTTTAATGCTTAGTTTTCTACTTTAGATCAAACACTAAGGCTTCAGTACTCACTCTAATATTTAGTAGTTTGCATATATGGATGATGCTGAAAAGAGGGAGAAAAAGTGGTTATTCTCTGTTATTCTAACACTAAGCTACATTTGAAACGCCAAACCAAGGCCAGGAATCTAGGTATACCCTGTACAGTAAGATCTCATGATGCCACAACTGCTGCAGGATATTTATTACACTGTGAACCCCGAGATTATGTTATTTACTGGAGAAATCTGTTGGTAATTGGGGTATGGTGCTGACCTAGCACACACCTTCAATTCAACAGCTTTCTCTTTATTATAAACAACCATAGGTCAAGAGGCAGAGGACACAACCACTTGACAAGGAGAAAACATAGGAAAAAAAACAGAGAAAGAAGTCAGGAGGAGAAAACAGACATTCAGGAAGTAGAAGGGAGGGACATTAAAGAGTTTTTGAGATGACACGGAGAAGGGAGGTTTCCTTTTGGGACGTTGGCTATAGAGGAAGGGCAGTTGGGTACTTTCTCTGCCTCTCAAATATGGCCTCCTAGTCTCTATTGGCAAAATCCAATTTTGAGATTTTTGTCAAAAACAACACACAACCTTGGAAATTTCTGTTTAAGGAACATGTAATCAAGATAATTCATTACTTTATGGCAATTACCAATTCAAATACTGTGTGAAACACAGAAGCACATACCTGTAGCAATTCCAGGGTCATGGGAATATTCTTAAGCTCTTTTAGCAAATCCAATGCACCAGCCTATAAAATAAAACAGGTTTATTGAATTCCCAGGGCAGTAAAGCAAGGACTAGCTTCTTCAATTAACAACTTACAGTGGCTTATCTACACACACAAGTACGTACAAACACACAAACACACACACACACACACACACACACACACACACACACAATCTTACAATAGAGATTGAAATGTCAGAGGTACCTAACATCCGATTTCTGAATAATAGCTAGTACTTGTGAAACAATTTTGAATTGTATTCCCAAAAGTATATGTTCAAATATGTGTTCTGGGAAGAAATGTAACATTTCTGTAATAATGTAATAATTAATGTAATAAATGTAACATTACTGTAATAAAAAACATACCTACAAATTCCATAGGATATAGCTACGTGAAGTAAAAGCCAGACTAAGAAAATGGGATGCCCAACAAATGCTACAATCCCTTTAGTATTTATCTGTCCACAGGGCAACAAGGAAAAGGCATTGTTTTGTTGAGAATTTTTATGAGGTCTCTGTATTTCAATGCTCACAATAATAACACTGGTTCTTGAAGAATAGTAAGGAGCAATTTCTGAAAGAAAATTCAGAATTTACATCTATGCAATGCTTTTAAGACTACCTACTGCCAATTACCACCTGGAGTCAAAACCTCCTACGTGATGCTGAGGAATAGACAAAACCCATGGAAAAAAATTTCAAAGCCTGGAATTAAAGAGGAATAGGGACAACAGTGCCACCAATATCTTTTAATCAACTACCACCCCTCATCCTACCCCACTGCCTTTTTTTTTTTTAAAGACAGTCTAGGGAGACTGGAGAGATGGGTCAGAGGTTAAAAGCACTGACTGAGTTCAATTCCTAGCAACCACATGGTGCCTCACAACCATCTGTAACAGGATCTGATGCCCTTGTCTGGTGTGTCTGAGGACAGTGACAGTGTGTGTGTGTGTGTGTGTGTGTGTGTGTGTGTGTGTGTGTGTATGTATGTGTGTATGTATAGGTATGTATATATAAAAAATAATTCTTTTAAAAAAAAAGACAGTGTAGGTAGCTCTGGCTAGCTTGACATTCTCTATGTAGATCAGGATGACCTAAAACTCAGATATCCACCTGCCTCTACCTACCCTCTAAGTGAGGAAATTAAAGGTGTGAGACACCACACTTGTATTCACTTAATTTCATTTCACCTAACACAATCACTTAATCATCTCATTAATGCACTACATTTTAACAGAAAGGGGGGGGGGATTAAATGTTTCAATTTGGTTTTCTATGTGTGGATTTTCTTGTGTGTCAGAGAGCCCTGAGAAGTCTTGGGCTGACATCAGGTATATTCCGGCAGTCCCTCTTCATACTCAGGCAAGGCCTCTTGCTCCAGGGCTTCGCTGTCTGTACCTTCTGCACTAGGGTTACGGACAGCTACCATATCCACTTCCGGTCCTTTTTATAAGGGGTTGGGGGCGGGGGAACTATGTGTCATGCTTTACTCCCTGCCCCTCTGCTCAAATATAACTTTTAAGCTATAGTACATTTTCTTATAATTCCTTTTCCTTCTGTTTATTGACAAAAATTATTTTAACCACACATGGTATATGCTTTTAATTCTAGAAATCAGGATGATAAGAAAGATGCATTTCCAAGAGTTGGCCTACTTAGAGAATTCCAGGCCAGCTAGGGCTATGTAGTGAGATACTGTTAAAACAAAAAACAAACCTAAAGAATTCTTTTATATGTGAATTTTTTATTTTTATCATATATTACCATATATATATATATAATATATATGATGAAAAATATGAATGAAATAAATTAGCTAAGGTGTTCATATTCAGAACCGGACATTTATATCTGCCATATCACCTTTTGACTCAGATCTGATAATGTCTGCTTCTACAGAGGGTTGGATGAAGTGGCACATAACTTTACTCCTAGACCCCAAGGGGCCAACAGACAGCTCTTTGCAGGTTCCAGAACAGCAAAGATTGGGGTGATAATACTCGTAGTGGTAACACTTGCCTATATAATCCCAGTGCTGGGAGACTAAGGAAAGAGCATCACCAGTTTAAGACCAACTGGGCTGTACACAAATACCTTGTCTCAAAACAGACAGACATGAATGTAATGAAAAACTCCATAAAAAAATCCAGAAGAAAACTAATGCCAGGCTCGTTTTGCAGCATGGAGAACTGTATTTTAGTTCCACTCTTTATATAACTATTTACTTCCTTGGGGTCAAAGGGTATCCTACCAATGTATCTAACTTTTCTTCCATGCTAATGATACCAACTCTGCAAATCATTAGTTTTCTTATTGTGCCGGGTGAGCAGGGGTGCATGCATGCCACAGTGCACTTGTGGATGGCAGAGGACGACTTTCAAGAACTGGTTCTCTGCTCCCACTTCAGGTTTCGGGGGATAGAACTCACGCTGTTAGGCCTACCCGGCAAGCCCACTGGGCATCTCACCAGACCTCTCCTCTCTCTGTAAGTTTTGACATTCTGTTGTGAGTACACAGTACACTACAAATAGCCATCTAGCTAATTATATATGTAATTCATGCTGCTTTCCAAACTCTTAAAATATAAGAACAAGGCACCCTACAAATCAATAAAATTATAGCATACCTAGGAATGCACACTACAGAAAAAAGCAAGGGCTTTTATACTGTATGCCTTAAAAAAAGTTTTTAATGTATTTTTAAAATGTTTATGAGTGTTCTGGCTACATGTGTCTGACCACCACATGCATACCCGGTGCCTTTGAAGGCCAAAGAGTGTGTTGGATAACCTGGGACTATAATTACAGCCAGTTGCTAGTCATCATATGGATAATGGGAATCAAACCTGAGTCCTCTAGAAGAGCAGCCAATTGCTAGGGCATCTCTCCAACCTTTTGTACTGTTGTTTTAAAACAATAAAACCAAGAAAAGATTTCCAGGCATGACTGTTTGAAATTATCTGACTTGACCTTCCAGAATAAAATGGTATTAACATCTCTTCTGGAAATATCAATATAGAACATTTTAATTTAACTATAGTTAAAACACAAGAATTATGAAGCAGGTTATTATAAAGGATTTTAACAATTTGTGGCTTACAAATTCCTCTTTTATGCTAAAATCCATACATGTCTTATTCACAGTGAACTATGTACAGTGAAACTCTGTTAGAGAACATTGGTCTAAGGTTCAATATGAATAAAAAAAATTCTAGGGATGGGAGAGATAGCTCAACAGTTAAGACCACTTGCTGCTCTTGCAGAGAAGATGCTGATTTGGCACACACACTGGGAGGATCCTGATCCTTCCCAGTACACACATGGCATATACTCACCCACAAGCCCAGTTCTAGAGCACCTAATATTGTGGTTTTCACAGGTGCCCGCATGCATGTGATACAGGAACATACACGCAGGATCACACACATATATATAAAAATAAATGGATTCATATTAAAGAATTTCTACAGAACTTTTTTTTGTATGAATGAGGTCTAATTCCTTACATGGATATATCTAACCTCCCTCCAGATCAAAACTTCAAAACAAAAAAGCTAAAAGTCTTAAATTCATTTGGCAGCAAAGGCTAATCTTAACAGATGTACAGCTAATGGCTCTACTTACCTCACTTAATGTTAAGTGTACTGTATTACTATTGAAATGTTTATGTCTGATTACTAGGAGCTGCTCAAATCCCTTTTTGGGGTATCACATAATACGTGATGAGGTATCATAATATCTTGGTAATCTGAAAAATTCTGGAATTCTCAAGAATCCAAAGGCATATAGTAGATGGTGCATCTATATGCATTCTCTATAACGCTAGCATTTTTCTTCTACTCGTATCTCCAAGGACTTTCTTATCCATTTCTAAAGATCAATAAGAAGTTAACAAATCAATCTTTTTCTTCTTCTTCAAGACAGGGTTTCTCTGTGTAGCCCTGGCTATCCTGGAACTCACTCTGTAGACCAGGCTGGCCCTGAACTCAGAAATCTGCCTGCCTCTGCCTCCCAAGTGCTGGGATTAAAGGCGTGTGCCACCACTGCCCTGCTCAAATCAAACTTCTAAATAGATCTTAAAAGCAGCTTCGCAGCTGGGCTGTGTATTGTAATACAATATACAATTTAAGTCATTTTCCAAGTAGAGGGAAAAAGATTTACCTTAATTTGACATTGTTTCTACTCAGATCTCTGGTGAGAGACTACTTGACTGATGGGATGCAGCAACTATGACTGTTCTTGACAACTACAATGTGTTCCAAACAGTTGAATATTTCACTCAAGGTTATTTACAAAATAAACTATGATGAACTGAATGACACTAGCAAAAACCATTATGAATATAATTCAGTGACATCTTACTTTTGAGAGCTACTGTGTACCAGGTATTGTGCTTCAATGAAGTATTTATACTTCAAAAATTTATGTTTTATGTGTAGTCATGTTTCTGCATATTTATGTGTGTGGGGGGAGGTGTTCTGCCTGCAGAGACCAGAAGCATTGATCCTCTGRAACTGGAGGATCCACTTATAGGTTATCTATAAACCCCCAATGTGGTCACTGGGAAAACAAATGCAAGAGCAGCAGAACCAGTCTGTGTGCACACATAGCATTAAACAAAACAGCAATCCCTTTAGACTTCAGAGAATTTTATTTTGATGCTGAAAATTGAACCCAGAGCCTCACATATGCTAACCTAGTACTCAACTACCAAGCTGTATACCCTGCCTCAGCAATTATAACAAACAAAACCTCTACTGTTTGTGAGCTAGCACAACCGTGTTTTCCATTCCTCTGGTCCACCACTGACAGCTGTGCTTTCTGAACTCAATACCAAAGAAGAAGCTGCATTTCATCCCTTCCCGTTTACCTACCTCCTAGCATCAAGTCCATTGCAGCATCTTCTATAGATGATGCAAGAGAAAGAAAGAACCAACTCTAACTTTCAAAGTCACCTTTCGTTCACAGTACTGACTACAAAATAAACTAAAACTATCACACTATTTTATTTTATTTTTTAGGAGTGTTAGTAGAAATGCTTTTACAAAAAAGTATTTAAAATTGCAGGGAACCTAATCTAAATAAAAGTATAAGCTACAAACATCCTTCTCCACATACAAAAGAAAAGAGATACAGGGACTTACAGGTAGAAACACATCTATATTTACCCCAGACCCAGATTTAAAGCCATACTCTTGTTTCCTAATTTAAAAAGTTGTCCTTTTCAGGCTTCTCATATAATGAAGAGAGTAACATAGATAGTAAGTAGATAAAAAAGGTCAGGCACACAGTGACGCATTATAACACAGAAAACACCTGATACCGGAGATAGCTGACGGGGAGGGGGAGATAAAGGCTCCGTATAGATGTTCCTCCAAAACAGACACACATTTCCAGTAAATACAGAAAAGATGTCCATAACATTTCATTACAAGACTGTAATTTAAAGGATGAATATCAACAAATATTAAAACAATATGGTGATATAGAAATAGTCAAACACTCCTAATGTTAATATAAAATGGTATGAGCCATTTTGTAGGAAGGAAAAAAAAAAGAATTGCATTATTTTTGAATAGTTTCTCAAATGGTTACGTAAGYTTAGGGTGTACAGTTAGGGTACAGTGTTTGCTTAAGAGTCCAGGCCCAGGATTAAAAATACAAGTTACACAGACACTACATGGCTCAGTACTTCTACTCCTACGTATATATCTAACAGAAATAAAAACAAGTTAATACAGATATAAGATTATTAACATTAGTTTTACAGCCCAAAGTGGGAGCAGCACAGGTGTACATCAAATGATGATGAAACAAAATGTGATATATGCATCAGTAAATACTATTCTGCAATAGAAAAGAATGAAATTCTAATAAAATACAGATTGAACTTTTAAACACTTACAGTATATAAGCTGAGCATGGTGGCATGTACCTAGAGTCCCAGCCAAGATATTAAAAAAAAAAAAAAAAAAAAAAGATTGAAGAGTTCTTAACTAGTCAGGATGGGTCTACTAACCTAGCAGAATTATCTGAGTAATAAACAAGGTAAGACTGGTAACTAATGGAGTTAGCAGAACTTGGAATACTAGTTCAAAAATTGAAAACTGGTTTTAATTGACACCCACTCTACAATTTTATTAAAATGCAATTATATCAAAAATAGTGACAACTATCATGCTTCAAGCAATTTTCATTTTTATGGTCTGAAATACCTTATAAATAGCTCCTGTCACAGTTCATGCCTATAATTCCATTTATAAAGATATTTATGTCAGGAGAAGTAAAGGTCAGCCTTGGCTACATAGGATGATGCCATATTTAAAACAAACCCAAACAAAGAAACAAAAAAAAAAAAAAATAGGAGTTAGGGGTGGGTGGGCATGGCTGCGGTCCCAAGACTAATCTCAGCACTCAGGAGGCAGATCTCTCTAGGAGTTTAAGGCCAGCCTGGTCTACAGAATAAGGTCTTAGGCAGGACAAAATGGCATGCAATCTCAAAAGTTTGTGTGTGTGTGTGTGTGTGTGTGTGTGTGTGTGTTTGGGGGGAGGAGGGATGCCCAAGAAATGGCTCAACAGGTAAAGACACTTGATATCAAGCTTAGTATTTGAGTTCAGTGCTAGGCCAATGCCTATAATGCAGCACTCAAGAAGCAGAGGCAGAAGGATCTGAGTTTGAGGCTAGCCTAATCTACAGAGCAAGTTCCAGGACAATCAGGGCCACACAGAGAAATCCTCAAGTTGTCCTCTGACCTAGTTGTGTACACACACACACACACACACACACACACACACACGTTTTTTAAATTTTAGAATTTATAGTGTCATTTTGATCTTTCTTTGCGTTTCATCACCCTGTTTGAATTTCAGGACAGGAAAACGAAAGAAAAAGCAATTAAAAGAAACAACKTTGTCTTCTTTTTCAAAGCCAATTTTCATACTAGTTAAGGTTTTGCACTACCAGAAAACAGAGCTGAGAATGACTTAAAATCTGTCCTGATGTATTTGGGAAAATAAGTGACCAAGTTAATGGACTTTTTTCCCCCTGAGAGCTTCCTCCGTGGCAATCGGGGAACCTCCAGGCAGAAAAAGAAGTTTCCCAATTTAATAAAAAAAAATGTTCAGCCTATCATATAACCAGAACTCATCACCTGCATCACGGRATGAAATGGCTCAATTAGTAAGGAAGATAAACAAAACAGGCTACTATCTGGAACAGAAAACAAACAGGAAATATTTGAAAGGACCAAAATTGCACATACAGATTAACAGGGCATGAAATTAAATGCTGGCCAACGCACCTGTTGGAGAAAGAGGAACTGGGGGGTGTCTTAAGTCTTAAATTATTTGGTATTAACACTAATTCCTAAGCTGACAGTGAGCAGAAAACAAATCAGGGAGCTCCTGGCTCAACCAAAACTACCCAGTATTTAAGGTAAAGTACTTTATGCTGGACTCAGTTTCTTGACTCCTAAAACAGACAGACCATGTTCTCACCGCTGTGCCCCAGTTACACACGAATTCTGCAGAGCTTTGTAACCCTAAAGCACCGCGCAGA
>BDUI01017964.1:4514-14622 GCA_002335545.1 Apodemus speciosus
CCCCATGTAGCATGCCAGAATGTTCTCTCCCTGGAAAGTTTCAGGGGAGCTCATATCCTGCCTGTTTGCTTTTAATAAAGACATGTTAAATATATTTAAATAACCTTTCTTTAACAGGCCTGGGATGTGGATTCTCGGGATTTTTGCTTTTTTAAACATCCTGAGGACTATAAACTTCCCAGACTGCACTGGTTCCATGTCAAGGGTGTACCCAAGTTGCTTGAGTTTGGGGGTTCTCTCTGGTTTATGGGGCTGCAGCTGGGCCAGGAAGAAAATTCCAGCCTCCCTCGTGGCACCTTTATTTTTATTCATTGTCTGCAAGTCCTGAAGCCTGAGCTGACACTGCTTGCCTTTTTTTTTTTTTTTAAAGGAAGGGCTCATACTTTGTTGATCCATTAGTGTCCCTTTTATTTTTTAAAGATTTATTTATTTGTTTAACACATATAAGTACACTGTTGCTGTCTTCAGACACATCAGAAGAAGGCATCAGATCCCATTACAGATGGTTGCGAGCCACCATGTGGTTGCTGGGAATTGAACTCAGGACCTCTGGAAGAGTAGTCGGTGCTCTTAACCGCTGAGCCGTCTCTCCAGCCCGCTTGCTTTCTTTTAGGCTGACTTCCATTTACTTGAAGGAACTCAGAGGCCTTACCACATGTCCCACCATCCAGGTAGGACCCTGATCATCACTGTCCACCACCTTTTCCTCTAGGCCTTCACTCACAGGCTTAGGGGAGGAAAGGGTATCGGACTTGAAATTGGATGGCTGGGTTGCAAATTTGAGTCTCTTCATTTACTGAGAATGCCAAAAATTGATTAAAAAATACTCTTTGGGAGAAAAGCTTGGTGTCTGTTCCTTCCTCCAGAAAACACTGATGTCTCGAGAATGATCCTTCTTTAAAAATGGGCCACTTAGAGAATCTAGTAAGCTATCACTAAGTTAAGAGTATCTACCACTATGGAATATCTGTTTGGAATCTGTATGGAATAGCTGTTTGCTAGTTTCTCTGCAATCTCACCCACAATTCCCATTAGAAACAAATGCAGAAACACAGTAAAGTTGAAGTGCCATCCCAYGGTCGCTGATCTGATGTTTTGCACTTGGGGTCCTCTGGGGTGTGGCAAAGATGGAGCCTGGAACCTTGACCTTTGAACAACTGGATGATCTTTCACATTCTTTTACTTTTGGGATGAGGGCAACTGGACCATTCCTCTAACAATGGAGACCATTGTACACCAGAGTCAATGAGTCAGGAGTTAAAATCAGAGCAATGTGAATACAAATCATAACCCACAGAAAGGAAATTTTCCATCCCTACAAACTCCATGAACCACTGATGGGGAGTTACGGGCACTGCTGTTGGCTCGGCAGAAATGTATTAAGGCCATATGCAAAGATAAATAAATATTCTGGTCCAAGCAAGATATGAAAACAAAAAGCAAAGGCCAAAGCAGCAGGATCCTTTGTGGACTGCTGGGTTTCCACCCAGACTAAAGAACACTCAGAACCCGGGAGGCTCAGGTCCTGGTCATCATTTCATTTGCTCATTTCTTCAACAAATATTTATTGAGCACATGCTGTGCGCTGGGAATTTGGAGGGAAGCAGACCTGGCACCATCCCTGCCTTCAAGTGTGCTGGGGGGATACCAACACTAACAGGATCGGCTGGAAACTCATCCAACTCAGTACAGTTGTGGGGATGTCGGCTCTGCAAGAGAGGTAGCTGATGSGGAAGGAGGCTGCTCTACAAACAGCTGATTTTCCAAAGCAAGACAGAAGGCCTGCTCTCCAGCTCCCAGATCTTCCTCTGTCATCTTCACGGACCTTTCTGATGAAGCCAGGTTCACTTGGATGATCCAGGCTAATCTTTCCATTAGATCCTTAACTTAATCTTAGCTCTTTGATGTGCAAGGCAACAGTAGCGGGTCTCAGAGACTGCTGTGTAGACACCTAGCTAGGTGAATCATTCTCTAGTTCCCAATACCAGGATGCTTAGATTGATTAAATTCTGAAGAAGAATCCAAGAGTCATTTGAAAAGCCACTTTTTTCGTTCTTCAAGTAACTGGAGAGCACATCTAATCTATAGACAAGTTTAAAAGTGGGTAGGAGGCTGGTTGGCGAGAGAGCAGGAAAGAGTCTAAAAGAAACAGGAGGCAGAGCTTAGAACTTAAGGCTGGAGAGAAATGTTTAAGATCGCTAAGGCTGCTCCACTCTAAAGGCAAAATGCTGGATGGTTCAAGGAATCTGGGGGTTGATTTGAAAATACATGGCTTCTGGCTCTGTGCCTGTCTGCCTAGACCAGGCTTGCCTGTGACAATATCAGACTGTTGCTGCTCTAAACGCATGGCCCTTGCCTTAGGAAGGACTTGGAATCCCCACTCCTTTCCAGAGTCCAAGCCTGCAGTRCCTGTTAGCTGTATCCCCCAATTCCCTCACACACATCTCTGCCCCAGACTGTCTAAATAGGGTTAATTACATTTTGTGTTTCTCCAGGAGAATTTTTCTACTTCTGATTTTACCAGTTTGTTTTGTGGCCATATTTATTTTCCTCCCTTCTTGCCTTCTTTGGCTGTAAAACACCACTAATACCTCATCTGGTATGGGATGCGTAGTAGAAAACCCGAGGGGCCTGTAGCGCAACTCAAGGAAGAGTAAAGATTTGACCACATGCTTCTTGTTGGCCACTGGGCTGAGTAGACGCTCGCTCCTGGGCTCTTGGCAGTGACTCACAGCTGCTGACCCCAAGCCTTCCCCATGAGGCCACCCTTCCTCTTGTTCCGCCACCCGCAGAGAACTCAAGTGCCCTTCAGTTCCACTCAGAATACCTTCCAGAGAGGTCAGGGCTAGGGGAGGCTGGAACAGAGTTTGGAGGATTTGGTGAAAGGCTGAGTTTCTTCCAGAAGTCTCTCTAAGCTAGACAAAGACATTGTATTAAAGGAATAGACGGAGGCCCAGTGAGCCCAAGATTGGCCATAAGGCATTTTGGGAATAGGTCTAATTTTTCTTTTCTTCCCTTAAAGCCACCTTTTTTTCCCCTGGAGGCTTCCGGATGATATCATTAGTTCATTTATACTTTGGGAGGCAGGAAAAAAAAACAGGACTTCAGTGCTGATTAGTGATTCTTAGAGGCTGGGAAGGGAAGGTGATTTTGATTAAAGCATGTGCTAAATATGACAATGAATCCCAGTAGTCAGTACACAAAGTACATATTAATCACAAACAAAATTTTCAAAATGAGAAGTCAGAGCTGGCCCCAAGGTCCTCTGAGAGTTTCTGAGTAGTAGAAGCCGGTCTTAGGCCTTTGTGGCAGTTGAGCTTTCTTCTTTTGGTTCTTCTTGCCCATGGGATGCAGGYTGTGCGGGCTCTCCCATTCTCCTCACCTGTAGGAAATAGGCAACATAGTTTCATTTCACAGGRGMAGATGTAAGGTAAYAAGCAAAWATTGCTTCAAAGATGACTGGCATCCAATGAGCTTTCATTTTCACAAAGAGCTGTTSATGAYGATGAATTTCTCAATGTTATCGTCTTCCATTCTGGTCCAGCTGTGTTAAGAGCGTCAATAAACTTATAAAATGTTTGTTTTATTTATCTTTTTCCAACTTCCCTCTRTCAATAAAGTTCTACCAGTTTATCTTGTTATTCGGTAGGCTATCCTACAAATAACATTTTTCTCAAGGTTAGCTTTTTTGGAAGCCTCTTTATGTCAGGCCAGATCTCTGTCACTTAGTGTCTCTAMGTGACCATYTGGCTTTTGTGGGGATATTCTATGTAGGTCGTGATGCTCTAGGGAAGCTGGAGAACACTGAAAATTTTATAGTTTTGAGTTCTTTAGAGCCTTCCACATGTCTCTTAAATACTCCCCTCAGAATATGCACTCATAAACCATGTCGAGAAACTCCACCTAAAATCACAGAATCATACATTCCCCTCCTCCCCACTTGACAGGCGGTGAGGATTAGCCACAGAACATTGTCTTGCCCCCAAATAATCAAGCTTCTTAGAGACAGRCAGTGTCTCAGATTTCCAGAAGGTCTCTTCACAACCTTTATGCTCTTTCATGCCTCACCCCCAAGTCCCCCTTTCCATCACCCCTAGGGAGTCTGAATAGTCATTTACAAGACTCATACCAGGAGGAAAGAAAAGAAGTACCATGAAGATTCTCATTGCTCAGTGCAGCCCCTGACGACAGATMCCCCYGCTTCCCCTCTTCACAGCCCGTAAACTGCTGTGTAAAATTTAAAAAGCGTGAATTTACAGAGCCCAGGAGGAGCCAAGAGGCGAAGACTCATCTCCACCAGTGGCTCAGCATACCGATGAAGCCGGAATAGGAGGCCTTGCCAATTTCTGACCAATAAAATATCTCCTGTGCCTTTCCAGATCTTTCTCTTTCCCACACAACAAGAAATGGAGACACAATGAAGGGTTTAAGTTAACAAGGAACAACAAAGCAAAAACACCCAGCATGCCTTGTGCTTTCGGGAGCACAGCTGGGTCACAGTATCCTGTCTTCTGGGATTATTATTCATCCATGGATCCCTTGATCATTTCACCCGCTTCAGTATCTCCCGAATTTCTATTTCAGGCAAGCTTTATTGCTAAGTGAAGATTGTTGTCCAAATGGTTCTAGCTTCCAAAATGGTCTGTAGAGATCTGGGTGCCTGGGTGAGTCCTCAGGGGAAAAAGACAAGTGGCAGATTTAACTGGCCTGTCTGAGCTGTGCAGCTTTGAGACTCTGACAGGMTGCCTTAGCCTCTCAGAGCCTCAGCTTTCCTATCCCTAAAAGGAAGAGAATCGGTCTGGTAGGGATCTTGAGATCTCTTAGTCTGATATTTGCTAGTTCTTAAGCAAGTTAGGGGCCCAGTGKGTGGGGGTGAGACTGTCAGGGCAAATGCCATTGGAAAACAGAGACAGAAGCTGCYGAGCCTGTTCAGTGACTATGTGGGCCCTATGCATCCTATCTGTTTATCTAGCTGTGGTCAAGCAACAGCAAGTTAACTGATTTTCTTTATGGTTGAGGTGGGGAGGGAGGGAGGCAAAGAAGGTAGGAGAACGAGGGAACGAGAGAGCKAGCAAGAGAGAGCGGGGAGAAGATTAGGTAAGAAGAATATCATGAAGCTATCAATGACRAAGGGCAAAAAGACTATGGTAATATTCCTTAGTGACTYGTTCGAGGATAAATGTATCTGSGAATTTATCTTTTCTRTAACTTAAGAAGCCATCCAGGTATTGTTCTCAGACAAATACAGAGATCCCAGCAAGATAGTACATAAAGACGACTGACCCACAGGCAGACAGTTTGAACCTGCAGCTCTAAATGTTCCCTGATGGAGCTCCGGGAACCCTGCAGAAGAGTTTGCAGAAGATGTCAGGGATAGAAGGAACAGAGGACATCAGGAGAACAAGACCTTTTAATACAACCGATCAAATCTCATAGGGACTCACAGAGACCGAAGCAGCAAGCACAGCGCCTGCGCAGATCTGCACCGGGTCCTCTGCGTATATCCTAGAGCTCTCGGTTCAGTACTCTCACGGGACTCCTGAATGTGTAGATATGGCCTCCGATTCTTGTGCATTTTGGGGAGGTTCTTTTATTTTTCTGGTGTCTTGGCTTGTCCGAATTCAATGTGATGGCTTTTATTTTTATCTCATTATATTTTATTTTTTGCKATGTTAAAGAAGAGCTCTGCAGTAAATTGGATGAAAATAATRAGAATCGGAATACAATTTTTATCTCTTGTAGTTCTGGAGGCTGGAAACTCTCTGTAGATCAGAGGCCAGTAGTTTGGTTGTCTGGTGACCAGCAGGTTTGCTTGTCTGTTAAGCCTTTCTTCTTCCAGTAGTGTAGGGAAGGATAGGATAGGTTAGGACATGATAGGACTTTGTTGATGTTTCCTTAATCCTATATCCTGCAGAGGGAACAAACACTGTGTTCCCCGAATGAATGGTAGGAAGACAAGTAGGAGGACCACTGCATGAAGCTCCTTTTGTAAATGTGCTWTTAAAAATGAAATACAAATGTCTTACTGCTTGAGTGATGTATTTTTCTACATTGCAGATGGATTTTTTTCACAATAACCTAGGCTAGATAAAGTTAGACATGGTATTGTGTTACTGGAGAGAAAGTCTTTGCTCAGATGTAAGTAAAGACCAGGTTGGAGCAAAAGGGCTTTAAAGTTGAGCCTCATCCAGCCCAATGTAGCCCTCGGTAGGGTAAGGCAGAGTAGGGTAGGGTAGGGCAAGACAGGGTAGAATAGTATAGGGTAAGRTAGGGTGGGGTAGAGTAGAGTAGGGTAGAATAGGGTAGGATAAGACTGTCTTCAAATGGACTCATCAGACACAGGGAAGGTCATGACAACCTCTAACCACATACAGCCTCCAGGTCCCTGGGACAGAAAGAGGAGACCTGAATTCTAACAGTGGTGAATTCTTCTCTTAAACTGGACATTTTCTGGTGTCCAGAAAGCAGATTCAGTTTATCTGAGGTCAGGCAACTTGCTGTAGGAATTCCTAGCCGCACTTACTCCCCGTCTGCCAGTGGCTATTGGGTGTGCCRTGCTCTGGCCCAGAGGCTGCGGCTTTTAGGCTCCTGGCGATTGGCCTACTTCTTTGCCTGATGGGCCCTGACAACCTGATTCCTACCAAGTGCACAGAATCAGCAATGCATTCCTTCCTCGCCAAGCCTTGCTTCCCTTTCCTAAGGTAGGGGATGGGGTAAACAAAAGCACAGATGATAGATAGTTCCGATTTGGAACCCAGATTAATGGTCATGGGTTTTAGATGGGGACTTTATAACTCTCCTATAAATACTCCCCAAACCATCTGAGATGCTTCATCCAGGCCTGTTCTGTCAACAAGGAAATCTAGGAGGGTGGGGCTTGCCAGGAAGTTGGGGGTCTCAGGGCCAGGGAGATAAACTCCAAGATGTGTGAATCTGAGCCTTAGAGAAAACATTCGGCAAGAATAARCCATTGCATTGTCTGGCAAGGGAAAGAGGATCTATAAATAATACTTATTTACTTCTTGATCAGCCCTGAGTTTTGTGGTCCTCTGCTTTAGCTCTAAGTTTCTCTTCTGGTTATATATTATCCACCCAAAGTGACTTCCAATCTATAGACCTGGGACTGTGGGGTAGGTCTGGGAAAGGTGGTACCAGTTCACTTTTTTAGGCAGGGCTGGGCGAGGTCAGCTGTGATTTTTGAGAGTKCAGGTCAAGGCCCTCCAACTGGCAGGGCACAGTCACATCTTCCAGGACTACCAGCCAAGGGCATGCTCTTCTGAAAGTCACCGAACTGAAGATAAACACAGAGCCTGTAATAGCGTTTGCTCTTGTTCTCCTTTTATTACATGTTCCACACTTGAGATTCTTGTGTTCCACTCCTGATTCTTCTGGATCTTTCAGAACAAACATTGAAGTAGTTGGTGTGTGTGTGTGTGTGTGTGTGTGTGTGTGTGTGTGTGTGTGTGTGTCAGGGGTTAATTACTGTCTTTCATCCCCTCTTTCCGTTCTTTCTGAGTGACTCACTTGCCCTGCATGATTAATGTTTATCAGGACACTGTGACAGCAGAAGACATCCACAGCAAGGCACTTTGGTGCCAAAGACTGGTGAGGCAAACCAGTTCCTTCTTCTGGGCTGCGGTGGGAGGGGGGATTTGGTTGTTTTAAAAATAGCATTTTGCAAAGGAAGAGCTGCCAGCCTCTGTGGGGTTGCACAGCAGGGCAGAGGTTGTGTAACGCTTCTCACTGAGTGTGAGCAGGCACTTTTAATAGCTTTAGCTGGAAGGTGAGACAAGCCACTAGGCTCCAAAGACCAACCCCACCTTCTCCCAGGGACACTGAGGATGAATATTTCCCCATGACTATGCTGGTGGTTTTGTCCACAGCACTCAGAGCTTCCTCATGTGCAACCTTAGCAATTATCCTCCTATTCCAACAGGTGCGCTTACTCATCTCTCATCCTCCCCCATCCCTGGTTTTGTTTYCCTCCATCAGGATAACACTTTCCAACAAGCCTCAGGCTACACCYGCTACCCTATAAAAGACRGTGCCCATTGCAGGTGTGTTCTGTAAGTTCCGGGATGACTAGGAGGAACTGCCTTGTCAAGCTGAAATTAATTGATGGCGTTCTCACTAGCAGGTGGTATAGGATTATTCTCTTGAGGCCCTAGAGCTCAAGAGATCCTGCCCACAGTACACAGTCTCACCTTCCAAATGCAAGTCGGAGAGGGAACTTAATGTCTCGCTTGCCTGACTGAGTCAGGATTGTCCCAGGCCCTTTCATGTGTACCCTTGTTAAAAACTGGCCTTATGCAGATCGATGGATGCCCACCACTGTGGTTATGCCTTTGCTRWTCTGGATATAAGCACAGGCTTCCRGGGATATATGGATACCAGGATATTAGCCATATTGAATCATGATACAGGAATAATTATTAGAGGTGGTAGGGTGATGGTTAAAGGCACTTTCTGATCTTTCAAGTGAATTTTCTCCTTGCAGCCTTGTTGACATCATCTGGTTCCTAAATCCTACTCTTACAACAAGGATGCAAATCACAGCCTGATCTTTGATCCCATTTAAATTTGCCTTTCTCCTCTCTACATATTATCCTTGGGGCAATCAGCCTCTCTACATCCAAGGAAGTCACCCCATTTATTTGCCTTCTTCTCGGCTCCCCAGTGCCCAGCTGCCATCTTCCCCAGTTCACGAGGCTGACCTAATTTTGTTCTGTATCCTGAACCATTGTGCTCACTACTCTACAGAACAAAGAACAAACTACCTGGGACTGAACTGCGTCACACTGTGTCCACCAGCCCTTGAGTGGATTGCAGTCGTTACTTTGAAGAACAGCGATGACAACAGGAGAACAAGCTCCCTCCCACTCACCTGCCATGTGTGTGTGTCACTTTAGGGCCACCAAGTTCTTATTGACACATTTTATAAAGTCCTYCATTCTTCCCCTGGCATTTATTGGGCACCCACACTACACTAAGGCAGGTGTTCATCTGAAACATTGGAGTATAGAGATAGAGATAGAGATAGAGATAGAGATAGAGATAGAGATAGAGATAGAGATAGAGACAGAGATAGAGATAGAGAATCTATGCATAATAATAAGGTAGCCTAATCAGGAGAAGCAAGAAGCACATAGAAACAACTGTGATAAAGAGTGGGGTCGAATGTCTTAGAAAAGCCAGGTACTAAAAACAATTACAACAACAAAAACAAACAACAACAACAAAAACTCACAGACAACAAACGAAAACCGCCCACCATGTTGGTTTCTTATTGAGAGGGAAGAAACTCAATAGAGTGTTGGCTAGGAGAAAGAGCTCAAGGAAAACAAAATAAAAACAAATGTCAGGAAGTGTTTACTGAGCTGGACACCCTCTGAGAGCTCTGAAATCTCTGTCTCTCTGTCTCTCTGTCTCTCTGTCTCTCTGTCTCTGTCTCTCTCTCTCTCTCTCTCTCTCTCTGTGCGTGTGTGTGTGTGTGTGTGTGTGTGTGTGTGTGTGTGTACAGAGTTCCATTTGCTGAGCACTGTGCATATTCCATTGGGTGTAATATCTCAGTAGCAACAGGATGTGTAAAGACAAAGGACAAAAGATTTGGAGCATGGGCAGGAAGTGAGGACTGGCCAGATGTGCTCCTGTGACATGGACTATGGCAGAACTGGAGCAGATAAGGGCAAAGGGGTCCCTGGAGCACCTGAGACCAAGGGACCTGAAGTGACAGACAAKGAGAAGGTGATTCTATAAGAACAAGCAAAGTGCAACAGGGGTTCTTAAAAGAGCCTTTGTTCTTTTAAGTGGAGCTGGCACAGGAGGCTGAGGGAGAAATCATGGAGATGAGAGAGGGAGATGGCACAGAATMGGGAGGCAGARCCCTGAACTGGGTSGGGAGGGCATCCCTGAAAAGAAGGCGGCRTCACGATTGCAGAAATACAAGGCAGCAGTGAGGGTGAGTATCAAATAATCCATGCTCAGTCTGACCAGAGAATTCAGAATGTAAAGACGCTCAAGGATGAGACTGAAGATGTAGCTGGGACCAGCTGCAGAGTCCAGTGAAGCTTTGGTTAGAATTCCCGGACAGTGGCAGGAGGTGGGGGGG
>BDUI01017968.1:0-17875 GCA_002335545.1 Apodemus speciosus
GTACAAATTGATTGGCCTGCACCGTGTGGGCTCTCGATGCTAAGGAATGATTGGTTTGTGGTGCGTGGGCTTTGTTGTAACCCTATAAAAGCCATCCCGATTCTGCACTCTGGGTCCGAAGTCCTCTACCTCTGCGTGGYGAATGACTGTGGACCCCAGCACACTTGGAATAAAAGTCCTCTTGCCTTTTGCATCAAGACCATTTCTCGCGAGTGATTTGGGGTGTTGCCTTTCCTGAGTTGAGGCATGGGGGGGGTCCTTGCTTTGAGGGTGTTTCAGGATAATTCTATAGGAAACAATGTTATGATTAAAATTCATCTGTCCTGTCTCTCTTTAATATCTTCTTTTCTAGATTCAATTATTTTTATTCCCTTCTGATATTAGCAAGATATTTTACATGATGTATCTTCACATTTTTTTCTGATACTAACTTTTAGGAAAAGCATCTTCTTTTCTACATCCCTCTCCATCACACATACGCATGCACTTACTGTATGCCTAGGTCCCAATAAGCATAACTATTTGCATTGTAAGAAAAAAAAGAGGCAGATCTGATGGGAAGATGCTTTTAAAAAGTAGTTTTATGAAATTGGAAGGGAAGATGGCAGGGCAGAGAGCAACTTGTGTGTGTGTGTGTGTGTGTGTGTGTGTGTGTGTGTGTGTTTGGGTGTACATGCACATGCACGTGCACATGTTGGAGAATTATGAAACTAGAGACTTGAAGGGTATGGGACTGATGAGAGAGCATGGCTCCCTCAGACAAAGAATATGGCATTATTGAACAGGGCCTGTAGCATGTAACCTCTGCTTCTGCTTGCCCTTCTGGAAGAAGGAAGAGTGCACTGCCATTTGTGCTGGCCACAGGCTTCAAGCACAATGAGTCATGCCTTGTGAGCCTCTGGACTGCAACACCAAAGACCAAGAGAGGTGAGTGGCACCCTGGGGCTCCTGTGGAAATGGGTCATTATTGAGTAAGGCTGGCCCTCTGCCCTCAAGCAGGTCACAGCATGGAGCCACCACAGCTTCAGCCCCTGCTGCTTGCCCTGCTGGGAGGAGGGGAACTTAGGGCCTACAGGTTGCCAGCAAGCAGGGTGGACAGTGGCTCCCAGTTTTCCTCTGGGTGGCTGGGACTGAGGAAGGCTGGAAGGTGTGTAGCAGCCTGGAGCTCTTGAGATCCTGCCCCTGAATGTCCACCTCTAGATCACCCTGACTCTGGGCAACATCCTGAGGTGAGTGATGGTCAAGTATTTATGATACTTTGGAAACCTTGAACCAGATCAATGATTCATCGAAATGAATATTTGCATGTAAAGCTGTTTGGGGGAAAAAACCCAAAATCGAACCAACCAAAATAAAAAACAAACAACCCAAAAAACATTATGTGACACACTGTAGTTTGTACTTTTATGGTGTTGAAAACCAGAAGCGAATATAGAGAGATGTTTCAAGGTAAACATTTTATTTTTACAGGTGGGACAGACTTACACTCTCCTTAGGAGTAGGAGAATGAAAGTTGCCCAGACCAGAAACTTTTGAAAGAAGTTTTAATGGCAAATAAACAAGTGGTTTAAAATAATGGAATTTTGCAGTTATTTTTATGGTCATGGGAAAGGTACATGTTATAGGTTTATGATCAGACATATTATAGGTTTATGGTCAGACAGTTAACATGCTGTGAAACATTTTATGGTCAATGAATTCTTGGAACAATGGAAATAAYTTATAATATACAATTCATAATATTGTTGAAGAAGAACAAGTCACAAAACCAAGTTGACCTCTAGTAAGGACATCGTCAAAGTCTAACATTGTTTAACTAAAAAGTAAAATGGAATCAGTTGTCCCTTAACAAGACCACTTTGGTGGGAAAGATGGAGTAACAGAGCCTGTGAGGTGGAGAGAGGTAAGGACTAAAGATGTGACAGCTGTGTAGGGAGTGCATGCCCTTGCCAAGTGGGACTGGCAAGGTTGTTTGCCTTAATGGGTTATTTTATTGATTTTCAATTCTTCAAGATTTTAGTTTAAACTCTCTCTCTCTCTCTCTCTCTCTCTCTCTCTCTCTCTCTCTCTCTCTCTCTCTCTCCCTAAGGGCAGATACTCTTAGAAACCACCAGAGAATGTTGGTTTCCCTGGACCTAAAGTTATAGGCTGTTTTAAATGGCCATGTGTGTGGTTAGAACCCCTGTCCTCTGCAAGGGCAGCAAKTGCTCCTAACTGCTGAACCTTTTTCTCCCCAGCCCGGAAATATTATTTTATTGCATMAAAACATAGAACTGTCCATCAGTTTACTGCTAATCTGTGAAGAATATCATACATGATGACAATGGAAAAATATCCAGCAGGCAACCAGTAAATTGGAACACTAAGAGAATCTCCAGAGCTGAAAGAGACGGGGAAGGTTTTTTATGCATTCTTAGTTATCAGAACTCTAATCTGTAGGCTTAGATTTTTCTAAGCTTACTTTATTTAGGGTTCTAAAATGCTTCAACCTCCCTTCTAGCCCACTGACCCCAGGTAGGGGAAAAAGAAAGTTTGTAGGAAAAGTGAGTTGTACACCTGTTTAGAAGTAGTTTCCTTGGGGGAGTGTGATTCCACTTTTCATTGTCCATTACTAGAAGTCCAGTCCAATAAGAAACATCAAACACAAATCAGTAGCAGCAGCTTGATCCAGCAGAAACTGCAAGGCTCCTCCAAATTGGCAGTCAGCAGAAGTAGCAACAATCAGCCAGAATACCACAGGAAGTTCTTTGGAATGTTTCTCTCCATGAAATGAAGCCCAGTGAAGCCCAGTGATGCCCAGTGAAGCATTGCACAACATTGCAATGCATAAGCTACCTTTCGGAGGCAGGGCAGTGGTGGTGCATGCCTTTAATCCCAGCACTTGGGAGGCAGAGGCAGGGGATTTATGAGTTCTAGGCCAACATTGTCTACAGAGTGAGTTCTAGGACAGCCAGGACTACACAGAGAAACCCTGTCTCAAAGAAAACAAAACAAAACAAAAAAAGCTACCTCTCACTGTTTATGGGGTTACATTTATATTCTTTCCAAATATCACACACTCTCTCAAGCATCTGCTCCAGCAAAACATAACGTGTCCTCTCTTATGTGTCTGCTTCAGCAAAACATCCTCTTATAAGGCAGCTTCCAGAAAAAAAATCATGTGACACAACTAAGTTTCTAAAGACACTAGAAATTTCCACTTCACTAATCTAGGACCACATCCCTAAAAAACAAACAGAAACAACAAAACCAAACTATTTAAAATCTCAGCAACTCTCTCTAGGGTGACTTGTACCAATGTTAAGAGGCTTATCAGCAGGGAGATTAGAATCCTCTGCTAATGAAGGGATGACACAAAAGAATCCCACATGTCTGTGACATCCACTAGTCTGCAAATAGAAACATCCAAACACATCATTTGTATTCCTTCCCATCATATCCCCCTCTCATCTCTACATTCTCCACCCTCACAGGGCATAACGTCCTGCTGTATTTGTGATTGCTAATTAGAAAAGAGGAAGCTATCTAGAAACATAGTGGATACATTTAGGGGATTTGGTTCAGAGACATTAGACTGTCTCTAATAATGGAGCTGTATTATCAAATTACCTGCATGGTTACGAAGGAGATGGGGCTCGTAGGAAGAATAGCCAAATCACACAAACCAATAGGGGCAATGCTTAAGCCACTCTTCACAGTGCATTCTRGAAAGATCAGCCATTGGGGATTCAAGGCTGTTCTGGGCAAATAGGTTTTAATAAACCCTTAATTGCTCATTCTTGGGGGTTCTCCCTCTGGTTTCACTTTTGTTAAGCTACAGTCACTTTGTACAAAGTTGAACATTTTGTTTACTGGAAAATTGCTGTCTACTCATAATTTGGCTCTTTCATGCTTCCTCTCTATCATGTATACTTTACTGTTCTTTTTTTAAATTTTAATTTCACCACGCTATGAATTGGGGATTTTTCTATATTTCACATTGATGCTCCTGAAGAAGGTATTTTGGTGGGCCTACATAGTCAGCATGAGTACAGGTAGTTGGAATTTCTGAATAGATTAATGTATCTAAGCGCCTATTCTGGCCCAAGAAGCTATAAACAACCCACAGAGTCAGTAAGGTGGAGATCAGGTTCAGGATCAGGCCCAGGAAGGGCTTCCAGTGACTGACACCTCAGCTGATGCTTAGAGGATTCATGAGTGCTGTAATCGATGTCTGGGTTCTCCAAGTCAGATGTTGCCTAGAAACCAGGAGAAGTCAAACTTTCTCACAACAGAAATTTCAGTTTGAACATGTGTTAGCTCAAAAGGTGTGTTGGTCAATTTGTTGCCTGATTAAAAGTTAATTTGGTTCACAGCAGATTCATTGCCCTATCCTGCTTTCTACTGTTCTCCGTGGGGGTTTCCATTTTTGTTTCTTTATTAAGATTTAACTTCATATACATTCTAAAGAGCTTTCAAACTGGTCCAGTCAGTTGAGCTTTTCCTTCAGTTTTGAAGCTACTTGTCTTGGGGTTGGTCTGGTGCTCCTATGCATACAAATGATAAATTCTGTACCTTAAATATGGTTGCCCTAAGTCTAGCAAATTCTCATAAATACCAGCTTTTGTTGTGCAAACCTCGTTCTCCATATTAATTGGTCAATAAAAGGCTAAAGCCTATGTTTGGACAGTAGAGAGAGAGATAGGCAGGACTTCCTGGGAGGGAGAAGGGAAGCCCTTTTTGCCAGGAGACATCAGAGGAGACACCTGTGACTATGGTCCTAGAAGGTACAGTTAGACACATGGCTGGATGGGGCCAGGTGGTTGGTTAACTTAGATGAGCTGGTTGGAAATCAGCCCAGCTAAGCCAAAGCTTTGAAATACTAAAAGGTCTCTGTGATTATTTGGTGAATTAGCTGGTTAAGGAATAACTGCTGCTATATTTTTCCAACACCAGTTAATAGATACAGAATATTAATATTCATTTTCTACATACTCATAACAACCATGAGCTTGCAGAGTGGAGCTAAGTGGTTTCTATGAAGTTTTTTATTCCAGCATTCCAGAACTTTTAGCTTATAATTATATAATAATGGATTTGTGGAGGGCTGTGGTCTATTTTATAGTTTCCAAGGCATGTCAAGAGGACTTCGTTTAAAATGCATCTCACCAACAAAATTTAATATGTATGAAAYACAACTTGTCTTTCTTAGGTCTAAACTATATCATACATAGTAATTTGCTGTTTTCACTGGAATCTGTCAGGCTTGAGCTGAAATTACAAATCTCTTGTCTACCAAGCTATGACTTGGGCAAGATATTTGACTAACCTTCTGTATCTTCATTTGTAAAATCAGGGCAAATGTTTGCATAGAGTTTTTTTTTTTTTTTTTTAGCATAATTCTTTTTGATTCTTTGGAAATCTCACATCAAGCACCCCAGTCTCCCTCATTTCCCGCTCCTTCCATAGCCTTCTTTAACCCTCGTGACCCTCCCTCCTGCCAATCTCATCAACCTTGCTGGGCTTTCTAAATCAAATTTAAAGGGATAGTAAATATGAATATCATTGTTTTATCGTAGGTATTTAAGAAACACTMGGTCTTTCCCCTGTGTCCATTGTGCTCTGACTCTATGTTACACATGCCTGGTGTGGGCTCCACTCGTCACTAACGAGACCACTTAATGTACTGCCCTGAAGAGACAGTTCATACCATGAGTATGAGGGCTGGTGCTATTAGTAGCCGAGGATGACGTGTAGAGAAAACTTGGCGTGTGCTTGTCCCATTTAGAGTTCCCTTCCTGCTGGGCTTGTTTCAAGTCCTTAGAAATCACAGGACTGCAGACCTGCAGTGTTTTCAACCTCTTTACATTCTTGATTAATGGGTTTCACCACTGTCAGTGACAGTGACAACTGCTAGCGTATCTTCCAACCCCGTGGACTCCACGTTGGGCACCACGTTGGGCAGCCTCAGAGCTCACCATCAGGACTAGTGAGCTGGATGAGCTGAAGGAAAGCACATAACAACAGGAACACTTTGCACACATATCAAGAGTGCCTTCCACTCTGCCCAACAGACCGTCTACACTCTTGCTATGTCGCACTCCTACTCCCAGCCAGCATTTCACTCATTCTTATTTCTCCTTAACATCATTCCATTGCCACTATTCTATACACACATACAAACTACATACATATATGCATACATACAAGCATAGATACATACATGCATACATACAAACATGCATATGTCTAAACATATATCAAAACATATATATACAAACATCAAACATACATACATACATACATACATACATACACTGCTTGCTTCACGAAGAAAAAAAGAGTAGAACTCTGTTTTCCTCCCAACAAAACCACACATCTAACAGAATCTGAACTCATACACTCTCAGTGCTACCATGTGGCACAGTACTAGAAAATGCACATTACACTCCACAGTCTATATTAACAGAACCTTCTGGAATCTTGTCAATAGCAATACATTGTCTCCTAGTGTCTTCACACCCTCACCTCACATTTCCCCTTTGGTCATTTCTTCTCTTTCTGGTTCTCTCATAGACTCTTGTGATAATCACYCTTGACTTCTGAGCAACAACTCTTTCCTGTGCTCAGATTTTCTTTGATGTCCCTCTGCCAGTTTGCCCCATACATCCGCAACTGCCTCTTTCCCTAATCCTCCTGTCTCAAGCTCAGTCTTCACTTTCCAGTTCCTTAGTGGATTCACTTCTGCTTTTCCTCGTTTATAAATATGAAAGGAGGTTTGTATCTTAAGRTGATTTGGATGACTTACAATTGAATCAGACCAAGTCTTCAGAGAAATGCTTCTTACAAGAGTGACTGGTGTGAGTTAGTAAATATGCTGCTAACTTTTATTCAGTGTTACAGTGTCCCAGGTGATTCTTTTTTGAGATAGGCTCTCATGTAGCCCAGACTGGCCTCAAATTCACTATGTATTATAGGAAATCCTTGAACTCCAGATGTTTCTGCCTCTACCCTTGGAGGTTTCAGGTGTGTGCCACCATGCTTATTCTATGTCCTACATATTTTACTTGATTATTATTTCTCTGTTCACACCACATGAGTGATTTCTTTCTGTCTTTTTACTTGAAATCCCAGTTTTACCAAAGCTCCTAAAAATTGGCTCTAGCTACTGTCCTGAGTTTCAGGCTCTCACAACTTATTATTGACTTAGAATCCCCACTTAGATGACACATCCAAAGTAAAATAGTCACTTATGTCACCCAAACTCCTCCCCTCTATCACCCTCTCTTTCCTCAGGCACTCTTTGTAGTTAACAACACTGCATCTCACCCAGTCACTTAGACCAAAAGCCCAGTAATTGTCTTCACTTGTCATCTAATGTGTAGCCACGCTTCCAGGAAGGACTCTGCTCTGAGTGTAAACACCACTTGCTTTGATTCCATTTTGTCCAAGCTCCTCGCTATCTCTTACTCCTTCAGGGCGTATCTAGCAGCCACCTTCCACCACTTTGCTGATGAAAAYTATTCATTAGTGTTCTGTTGCTTAGAATAAAGCTCCCAAATTCAAAATTGCAAGGCTCTCATTTGTTCAAGTTTCCCATGGCATCATCTGTCACTCTCTTCCTTATTCCTACCATAGTGAGTCTTTCTTCGATTTACCCAGCTTCTCTCTGTGTTTGACTATGATTGGCACTTGTTTTTTCTCTCTTCCTGGGACACTTACTTTCTTCCTTCATCTTCTCAGACCAGCTTGATTTTGTGATTCAAACTCTTGCTTAAGTATTCCTCATTTAGACCCCCTAAAGACCTACCAAACCCCTCTTCTCACTACATTATCCCTTCTTATTTTTACTTAATACTCATACTATTTGTCCATGCATTTTCTATTTTCCCTCACTATAATACAAGTTAAAAGATTCCAAGGGCTCTTTGTACTTACCACAGCTTTCCCTGTGGTTATTATAGTACCTGGCACACACACATAATAAGTATTCAGTAAATTTATTTTATGAATGAATGAATGAATCCCATTTTCTGTGATACTCCCAAAAGAGTCTGCAGAGTGAGACAACCTTGTCTTGTTACTCTTCTCTTGCTTTGGGAAGAATTCAGGTTCCTTGTTTTTCTCATCAATGATTAAATTGTTCTTTCCTGGACATTTTTGGGTACAGGATAGCTTCAATAGCCTTCATCTGAAGGCAATATTATTGTCAAAGGCCCTTATCTGAGCTCTTGACTATTGAATTGTCTAATACACACAGGTATGCCTCAAGAGGCAGTGGTGTTTACTGATGTGCTTACTAGTTTTAATAAATATAACCCTTGGGTGCTCTGATCCAGTTCCAACTCTCTTCCTGTTTGCACTTGACTTTCGTCATCTGGGACCTTGTTTCTTCTTCCCATTGACCTTTTCTTCATGCTCTGTGGTTTCTGTTTGTGTAAGTCTGCATCACAGCGTGTGATCAGCTGAAGTGAATGCTCTCTGGCCTGTCATTTTGGATAACCATCACATTTCGATTTTGACAAAAATATTTCATGACATAGCTAGGACRAAGTTAGAATTTATTTTTTTCTTGGGTCAAACCTCAGTGGCAATGAACCAAATTAATGAAGCCAGGTGAACAGGGACTTAGGTTTGAGTGGCTTGGACTCTGATTTCAATGCTGCCCCATATCTATTAGGATGGGCAGTTATTTTACTTCTTTGAGTCTCAGCTTTATTGTTAGTAACATGAAAAATGATGTAAATGGATGTTGAAAATGTACCAGATGGTTATTATTGTTGTGTGAATTACAACTCTCTGTGTCTTACCTGATAACAATAAATTCCATATAGAGTTAGGCATTTTTTACTCATTGGTATTTTTGAACCAGAATTTGTTCTTCTTCTTTCTTTCTTTTTTTTTTTTTTTTACCAAGAGAGTAAAACTTTGTTCAGTATCATCCCCTATTCCCACTTTTGGAATTGCCTAATCCATTTTATTTAGAAAAATGAAAACAATAGTTTTACAGTTTGAAGATGTTACTTATGATAAAACTGAGAGTTATAATTGATCTTGATATTTAGAAGAGAATGAGACATGTATGGATGTAAGGTATAGAATATATACATTTCATGACTAGATCTTCAACTGCTTGGGAATGTAGTGAGACATGCAACTGTGAGCCTTTTTTGTTTTTGTTTTTTTTAATGAAGATCAGAGAGTTGGGGTGTCTCTGAGAATTGTAGCCAAGAGTTGAAGTATTTTGAAATAGATCATTCCATGATCAAATTGATATGGGACTGTTCGCAGTAGTCAAGTTACAGAACCATCCCAGGCGTCTATGAACAGATGGGAGGAAGAGGAATATATGATATACATTCAATGAAATAGTATTGAGCCATTGAGCAAAATGAAATTATAAATGAAACAAGCCAGGCAAATATCTAGGCTAGTAGTTCTCAACCTTCCTAATGCTGTAACACTTTAAAACAGTTACTCATGTTATAGTCATCCCAACCATAAAATTATTTTTGTTGTTACTTCCTAAATATAATTTTGATACTGTTAAGAACTATAATGTAAGTATCTGATATGCAGGATAGCTGATATGCAGCCCCTGTGAAAGTGTCATTTGACCTTCAAAGGGGTCACAACCCACAGGTTAAGAAACAAAGAGGGGACTACCAGGGAAGTGAAGGGAGGTGGATCTGCAGGAATGCAAGAGAGTTTGGAAAAGAATTATGAGAATGTCTCAAAAAAGTCACTCACATGATACATATGTATGGAAACATCATAATTTAAGCTTTTGTGCGGTATAATGAACATATGCTAATAAAACTAAAACACTGTTATTGGCAACAGTAYTGAGATTGGGCATAGAAAAAACATTACAATAGAGGAAGCTACAGTGCCTATTTTGATATACTGTCTGGATTGCTATTCTGAATGAGGATGGCCTTTTTGAACAATAGTGGCCAGCCCCCCTTTGTACTCTGGACAAAATCTAGGGAGCTGTGTTGCTTTCTRCACTCCTGTGGGAGAGCTGAGGTTTTCTACTTACATAGAAGTCCAACTTTGCTTCTTGCTGTCCTTCCTCAATTTCTTTCAGGTACTGCCTTACTCATTCCCTAATGAACTTCCTCTATGGCAATCTGTTTCTGTGATTGCTCTTAGGCATCTTGGCCTGAGACAGACAGACAGACAGACAAACAAACAAACAAACAAAAACCTGGAAAATGTTGGAAAGAGTGTATCCCAAACCAAGTGACTGAAATTGCATTTAAAGGAAAGGATAAATTACAAAAATATTCATGAAGTAGAGTTAGCAGAACCAACTCGCTCCCTCTCTGTCTGTCTTTGTCGCTGTCCCTCTGTTTCTCTCTATCACTGTGGTTATGGAATATGAGCAGGGTAAAGAGAAGAAGATGAATTTGAGAATACCTTCCTGGGTTATGATTTAAATAAGTGGGTTGTTGGAGGTCCCTGAAGGTTTTCCAGGGAAAACAATGCCAATGAGGGAAAAATGAAACTGGGTTTAACCCTATATTGGTAACTAGTATTGGGATAAGACTTCTTAGATGTTCAAATGAGATCATTTGTTTTGTTTTATTTTRTTTTATTTTRTTTTATTTTATTTTATTTTATTTTATTTTATTTTATTTTATTTTATTTTTTGGCCATAGTTAAGCATAGCACAATTTTGAAAAAAAAAGTTTCAGATAACAATTAACTTAGCCCTGTGAATACAACAAGGCTTAAGACATGTTTACATCTAAGGTCTTTACAAAGTACCTATGGTTCCATCCGTAAGATGGGTTCTTGTTAACTTAGAAACAATGTTCATGACAAGGGTCTAGGGAAAATGACTGAGGTAAATCTCTCATATGGATGGCCTAGAAGTAATATTAAAGGCTTTGGAAGGAAAGGAAAACATAAATTCTGGGAGATACAGGCAGAGCCTGGCTTACCAGACAGCAAAGGTTGTAAGCTACATCCCTTCCCAGCACTCCAGGAGGAAACGCTAAGAACCTCATTCCACTGAAGAGATAATCTGTGAGTTTACCTTTTTTTGGCTTCTTCTCCAGTGCCTATATGGATGCCCAAAGACTTTTCTTCTATCTCTACACTGGGTGGTCTTACTTCTCCAAGCTTATATGGTACCTACGTGTTACTGATTTGGCCACAGTCAAGATTGGGAGTATAATTGCCCTCTGACCTATACACACTGAGAAAAGGAAAGACAGGGTACCAAGGCATAAAAACAAGCAGAGTTCATCTAAACCATCAAACAAACACATAAAAGGTACAGAAGGGAGAACTGAAGACATTTTTAGGAAAGACGGGTTGGAATAGAAGCCAGGCAGAGACTCTGGTAAAGAAATCTAGGAAATTGCTCATCCTATAGGGCTGGGAACAGGAAGGGAATTGTGTCTTAGGCTGGAGGAGAAATCACAGGGCAGGAGRAGGAGGAGGAAGAAAAGGAGGAGGAGGAGGAGAAGGAGGAGGAACATCTTGCTACTGAAATTGTCCGCATTTGTCAGCTATAAACCTTGCACAGCATGGTTTGACCGCATGATTCCAGAGAGCCAGACCTCATATTTCTACTGAAATATGTATATTACTGAAAATAGAGGTCTTGGTACACAAGAAACAAAAAAGGGAGTTTTATACAAAATTAAATGCCATATAACCAAATATAAGATATTTCTCACACACTTAGCAGTAACATATAGAAGGAAAAGGGAATATTTGAGATACGTTTCAAACAGAAAAGGGAATAAGAAACAAGGCATGATGTGTCAGCTAATTTGYGTTGCCGACACCACACCTGACATCCAGAGTTTAAGTGAGGAGGGTTTATTTTGGCTCAGTTTTAGTCCATTGTCCTTGGCATCATTGATCAGAGCATCATATCAGGGGTATGAGAGTGGGTGGAGGATGAACTTCTTTACTGTACAAAGCCAGAGAGCAGAGAGAGCAACCAGGGATGGGGACAGGTATGGCATATCCTCTTCCAGCTGGGTTCCATCTTCAAATTTTTCCAGCATCTCTTAAAATCACCAACAGGGGACCAAAGCACATGAGTCATTTGGARGATACTTCACACCTAAACAAGAMCACGAGGCTTAGATGTTTGTCTTAGTTTCTTTTCAAATTGCTGTCATAAAATACGCCGAGAAGAGAAGCTAGCTGGAGGAAGGGTTTAGGTTGAGTCAGTCCCAGTTTAGTCTAGGATTGAGCGAGGTCTCATAGACAAGGATGGAATGCCTCTTGATTCTGTAGCACCAATCAGGTGCTACAGGGAGGCTATTTTGTTGATGTGATTAATTAGTATGCACAGTGGTTGTGGGCCTCAATCAATCCCTGAAAAGTCTCAGAGGTTTCCATATCCATATTGGATATTTTGGCTTAAGATCTCCTGCAATGACTCCCCCCTTCCAGGTGTCTGGGACTTCCTAGATATTTCTCTCACTCCCTGACTACAGCAGAAGTCTCCCACCCAGGTTCCTYCCTCCCTCTGCCTCCCAGGAMTAATTTGTTCCCCCTTCTAATTGGAATTCAAGYRTTCTCCCTTAGGCCTTCCTTCTTGTTTAACTTCTTTGGGTCTTTGGGAGCATTTCATGGGTATTCTACACTTTTGGGATGATATCCACTTATCAGTGAAAACATACCCTATGTGTCCTTTTGGATCTGGGTTACCTCACTCAGGATGATATTTTCTAGTTTTATCCATTTACCTGCAATGTTCCTGATGTCCTTGTTTTTAATAGCTGAATAATATTCTGTTGTGTAAATGAACCACATTTTCTGTATCCATTCTTCTGTTGAGGGATATTTTGGTTGTTTCTAGTTTCTGACTATTATGATAAAGCTGTTATGAACATAGTTGAGCAAGTGACATTTTGGGATAGTTGAACATCTTTTGGGTATATTCCCAGGAGCAGTATAGCTGGGTCTTCAGATAGAACTATTTCCAGTTTTCTGAGAAACCACTGGTTGATTTCCAGAGTTGTAAAAGTTTGCAATCCCAGCAGCAATGGAGGAGTTTTCCCTCCTTTTATATTTTTGCCAGCTCRTGCTAGYGCTTGAATTTTTGATCTTAGCCATTCTGATTGATGTAAGGTAACATCTCAGGGTTGTTTTGAATGTTGAGCATTTCTTTATGTGCCTCTTGGCCATTTGATATTCCTTTGTTGAGAATTCCGTTTAGCTCTGCACCCCATTTTTAATTGGGTTATTTGGTTTTTTGGACTCTAACTTCTTGAGTTCTTTATATATTTTGGATAGCCCTCTACTAGATGTAGAGTTAGTGAAGATCTTTTTCCAATATGCAGGCTGCAGTTTGACCCTGTCTAAAAGAAATGCAGGGACAAAGATGGAGCAGAGACTGAAGAAATGACCAACTAGTGACCAGCCCAACTTGGGATTCATCCCATGGGCCAGCACTAATCCCTGACACTATTAGTGATGTTATGTTATGCTTGTAGACAGGAGCCTAGCAAAGCTGTCCATGAGAGAATCTACCAGCAGCTGACTGGGAGAGATGCAGATACCTACAGCCAAACACTGAACTGAGGTCAGGGTCCCCTAWGGAAGAGTTAAGAGAAGGATAGAAGGCCCTGAAGGGGGTGACAACCCCACGGAAGGACAAGCATTATTAACTAATCTGGACCCCTGGGAGCGCCTAGAGACTGCGGCACCAAGCAAAGAGGCCTTCAATCCTGTCCAAATGCTCCAGTTTATGACATGATAATTTTCAACTCAAGGTGAGGAGTTTCCATGTTCATGGGCTGTGTGATGTGAAGCAGTACATGTGCTATGTGCACTTGCTTTGTGCTCAGAACCAAGGCTGTAGGGAAGGTCCATCATGCAACATAACTAAGTGCTGTGTGAACAGTTTGGGTTTACTTATATGCTGAATCTTCAGTTAATTTTTGGTTGTCCATTCGGCAACCTTTTCCTGTAGTTGTTTTCTGTAGGCCCTCTTCAGTTATGATTTGTCATGTGGGATCGTGACCCATGGTCTAAGAAACTGGGGTAGAAAGGCCTTCTGACTTCTGACTTTGAGCAGGCAATAAATGGTGTCTGTGCTTTATGTTTATTCTTCCTAATGGTCAAGCAGTGGGCGGATGCGCTAGGGCCATGGTCTACGTGAGCAGGGGTTACAGGCAGTTTATTTCCTTTCCAAAAATTAGTCACCAAATAGAACAGTTTTCTTTTCTTTTACTTTATATAAAGAAAAGGCATTTCTTCTATTAGTGTGACTTATCCTATGTAGTTTTTTATTTGCTTTAAAATTATGACTACTTGTGTATATATACATACATGCATGTGTATATACACACACAAACATTACATACATACTTAGCATCTTAACATTTTAAAAATTTAATTTAAAATTTTAATTATTCACTTTATATCCCCTCACTATCCCACTCTTGGTCACCCACTCCCACAATTCTCCCATCCCCCCCCCCCGACTTCTCCCCTGCATGGGTGGGGGCCCTCGGGGGTATTTCCCCTACCCTGGCATTTCAATTCTCTGTGACACCAGGTACTTCTTCTCCCACTTAAGCCAGAGAAGACAGCCCATCTAGAAGAACATATCCCACATACAGACAACAGTATTTGGGATAGCCCCTGCTTCAGTTGTTTGGGATCCAGATCAAGACCAACTGCACATCTGCTACATATATGTGGGGAGGCCTAGGTCCAGCCTTTATATGTTCTTTAGTTGGTGGTTCAGACTCTGAGAGCCCCAAGGGTCCAGGTTAGTTGACCCTTTTGGTCTTCCTATGGAGTTCCTTGCCCCTTTGGGGCCCATGATTCTTCTTCCTATTCTTCCTTTAGAGGCCCCAAGCTCTATCCACTGTTTGGCTGTGGCTGTATGAATCTGTCTGTCAACTGTTTGTGGAGCCTCTCACAGGACAACACGATCCTATCTGTAAGCAGAACAGAGTATCATTAACAGTGGCAGGGATTGGTAATTTGCTCATGAGATGGGTCTCAACTTGGGCCATTTATTGGCTGGTCATTCCCTTAGTCTCTGCTCCTTCCCTGTGCATATATTTTCTGTAGACAGGATAAATTTGGNATCTCGCTCTCCACAAGCAGCAGCCTGAGAACTACCAGTGTCCTTTCAGACCATGACATAGTTTCTTCACCACCTGCCCATCAGCCAACTGTTTCCTGGGCAGAAGGAATTACAGAATAGGAAAATGAGTTCTATTTCATTATATTTTTCATGAATATGAGACTGATATTTTTATGGGAACCATAAGTGGAATTTCAGATATCTGCAATGTGTGACACTGATATTAGATATTATATCTTAGACTATGTTTAGTTGAGGGATGGAATATCCTAGCTTGACACATCTTAGAGAGGTAAAATTCTTTATACAATATTCTTGAAAGTACAAGATGCCCATTAATAATGATTTTTATTTTTTGTAAATACTTTTAATTTAGAAAATTGCTGACATTTTATGACTAAAAGTTATGAGAATGAATAATACAGCATTTTAATCAAATATGGCTTAGCCTTATGTGTTCAAAATTGTTCTTTACTTTAAGAGTAGAAACAGAATTCTAAAGCTATTTGAAGACACGGGGTATGCATTGTGTGAGAATACTTATCTCTGATAGCTGTAATTTTATAAATTACTTTGAAGGCAGAAATCCTGTTTTAATATATCTATGAACACAGACAAGAAATATTGAAATACATATTAAACTTGAATCTTTCTATCTGATATGAGTTCTAAGCTACAAAATAATGGACGCTCTTTTGCATTTGAGGATGACATTGTTAATTCACCGCTGGCAGTAAAGATATTCTATGGTAACAAAAACTGGACCTCTGCCCTCCCTCTCTCCTCCAGATGTCTTACTTGAACTAAAGGTCAGTAAGTCACTCAGACAACATTGCTGAGGGCCTTCTGTGTGCAAATTACCATGGATAATTTAGGAAAGCATATAAAAATAGCCTTTCAAACTCAAAAATTCCTTGTCATATATTGAAAAAGTGTATACATAGAAATAGTCTTCTGATTAATTTAGAAGATATTCCTGCATATGTCACAGGAATGCAAACTGTTATATTCATGAACGTTTTATCATGGAAATAAATGTTATGTTAACATGTGATATTTATATTCATATATATGTGATAAATATTTACACAAATAGTAATTAAAGAATGAATTGATGGATTCATATCCGGGCTTGATTTCAGCATCCTAGCCAATATGGACGCAAGTACACTTGGATTTGAGGTTTGTCACAGGCTTTAAAAGTGGCAGACTATTTTCTAATTTGCACACTGATAATTGAAACTAAGCAGAGAAATGCTCAATTACACATCAATGCTAAAATTCCCCTGACATGACCCATTTTTAAAGATACTTGCTGAGTGTCTTTTGAAGGGTGATTATTATTCAATTGAAAATCCTCTTAAGTTTTATGAATTTTTAAGATGATTTTTCAGCTGTGCCTGAAGATTGCTACAGATGTTGCTTCCCAGGCTATAAGATTTAATGAGCTTATTTCATAGGCCAAAGAGCTTGGAGTCAGGGTGATTAGTCACGGCCTCTACTCTGGAAGGCTGACCCTTGGTCATTTAGTGGTTAGGGAACCAAACAATCACTATGGGCACTAGCTACTATGAAGAGGGTCCTAACTCAATCCTAGAACACACATGGCAGGTCACAATTGTGTGTTTTAGGAGATCAGATACCCTCTTCTGGCCTCTKCAGGCACTAGGCATACATGTGGTACACATACTTGCAGGCAGGCAAAATATTCGTGCAAAATAAATAAACTAAAATTTAAAAACAGTTTTATTCTTTGGAATGTATGAGATGCCAACATAAGTAGCAACAGGCACATTGCATATTACCTATGAACTGGTAATATTGACTCATGTCTTCTATTTCTTTTTCTTTTTAAATTCATTTAATGTTGTTCTTGAAATTGGGTCCCATTATGTAAGCCTGGTTTGCCTAGAACTTGCGATGTAGAACAGGCTAGTCTTAAACTCATAATGAGCTATCCCCCTGTGCCTCCTGAGGGCTGGGAGTAAAGGTGCACACCATCATACCCAACGTTATCCTTACTTTTTAAGAAATTAAACTTAGGTTAACAAGATGACTCAGCAGATAAAGGTACTTTCCTCTAAGCCTGACAACCTGAGTTTGATTTCCAGGATGCACATGGTAGATGGAGGCAGCTGATTTCAGCAAGCTGTTCTTTAACCTCCACACACTTGCACACACACACACACACACACACACACACACACACACACTCACACTCACTCACTCACAAACACACATTCACTCACATACACATTCACTCACAAACACACACACTCACTCACAAACACACACATATTCCCCCCACATGCTCACATACATGTACATACACATGCATACATGCACACTCATACACGCACACACCCTCTCACACACACATATACACACATGCCCATACACATAATTAAATAAACAAAAATAAACTTAATTTATTATTAAACTTAATTTAAATGGAGGTAGTAACAATGTCTTTGTGTGTTTGTGTGCATACTTTTTTTTTCTGTGTATACCACATGTCTATGTAGGTGTATGGCTATGAACATTGGGTATGAACATTTAATCATTCTCCATTTTATTTCTTCTTGAGACAAAGATTCATTGTATAGCTCTGGTTGGCTTCGAACTCATTGTGTAGACCAGCTGAGCCTGGAACTCAAGGAGATTTCCTTGTCTTCATCTTTTGAATTTTGGGATTATAGATGTGGGCCACTACAATCGATTCCACTTTATTTTTCAAAGGCAAGATTTCTCGGAGTCTCTATCCCAATGACTTGGTTAGACCAAATAGCTAGCAAGTGCCAAGGATCCTCTTGCTTCTAC